>PVKP010041873.1:0-18462 GCA_004027715.1 Plecturocebus donacophilus | reverse complement strand
TACCCCAAAACCTAAAATTCAATAAAAAAAAAATGATTTGGGAAGGATTCCCTCTTTTGGGATTATTTGGAATAGTTTCAGAAGGAATGGTATCAGCTCCTCTTTGTATGTCTGGTAGAATTCGGCAGTGAACCCATCTGGACCTGGGCTTTTTTTGGGTGGTAGGCTCTTAATCGCTGCCTCAACTTCCAACCTTGTTATTCGTCTATTCAGGGTTTTGACTTCTTCCTGGTTTAGACTTGGGAGGAGACAAGTGTCCAGGAATTTATCCATTTCTTCCAGGTTTACTAGTTTATGTGCATAGAGTTGTTTGTAATAGTCTCTGATGATGGTTTGAATTTCTGTGGCATCTGTGGTGATATCCTCTTTATCGTTTTTTATTGCATCTGTTTGGTTATTCTCTCTTTTCTTTTTTATTAATCTGGCTAGTGGTCTGTCTATTTTGTTGATCTTTTCGAAAAACCAGCTCCTGGATTTATTGATTTTTTTGAAGTGTTTTTTGTGTCTCTATCTCCTTCAGTTCTGCTCTGATCTTAGTTATTTCTTGTCTTCTGCTAGGTTTGTGTACTTAATGTATACTTAAATATGACTTTTGGAGGGCAACTTTCTGGGGAAGTTAGGAACTCTGTAAATATGGTAAGTAGAGTCATGCTTTATTAATTAATACAGTTAGTGAAAATATATCTGAAAGAAGCAACTTCTAATTTTGAACTGGATATAGCCTGGCTAATTGCCAAATTCTAGCTAATGTTCAGAGGCAAAAATAACATGTACCAGACAAATTAGGTTTTTGTATTTTAATAAAACATAATCTTTATATTGTTTCAATTTTATTTTTGATCATTTTATGTACATATAATATATTTTGATTTATGAAAAATTTTCAGAGGGAATACTTTCATTGAAGAATGAATATTGCATAGGCCAAAAAATGTCAACCCTAACAATAAATATTTCAAAATAAGGATATTTTATCAATATGTTTATAACTCTTTGCTTCTGTAACTACTGGGCAGAATTAAATCTTCAGAAGATATTGTAAAAATTATATAATATTCTTAATATTAACTATAGTCATGATTTACTTAAAGAAAATTGCCTTAATTCATTGTGTATAACAGCTATTAGGTAAACATGAAACTTAGATTTAAAAAATAATCATATTTGTCCTTTTGTGACTGGCTTATTTCACTGCATGATTCCACATATATGTGGTATCTAAAAGAGTGAAACTCATTAAAGTATATAACAGATGATGGTTGCTGAGGGCTCAATGGGTATAAAGTTTTAATAATGCAAGATAAATAAGTTCTAGAGGTCTGCTGTATAACATAGCACCTATCATTAACAATAAAGTATCGTGAACTTTATTATGTGAAAAGAATAGATCTTTTTTTTTAATTTGTACTTTAAGTTCTGGTGTACATGTGCAGATCATGCAGGATTGTTGCATAGGCACATACATGGCAATGTGGTTTGCTGCTTCCATCCCCCTGTCACCTACAACTGGCATTTCTCCCTATGTTATCCCTCCCCGACCTCCCCACAGCCCCCATGCTGTCCCTTCCTTGGCCTCTGCCAACAGACCCCAGTGTGTGATGCTCCCCTCCCTGTGTCCATGTGTTCTCATTATTCAATACCCGCCTATGAGTGAGAACATGCAGTGTTTGATTTTCTGTTCTTGAATAGATCTTAAGTGTTCTTAACAGACACACACACACACACACACACTAAATATACACACATAAGAACACAAGGAAATTTTTCGAGGTGATGGATTATTTTTAGTACCTTGATTGTGGTGATGATATCACATTGGTCCAAACTCATCAAAATGTATACATTGAGTATGTTGAATATGTGCATTTTTTTTGTATATTAAATATACCTCAATAAAGCTTACAAAAAGAGAAAAGAAAAAATAATGATAAAAATGTACCTAAGTTTAGGAAACAATGTGAACTCTACAAAGAAAATGAAATGCATATGTTTGAAATAGACTTTAAAATTCATCTCTTGGGCTTATGTTGGTGAATATAATAATAGAAAAATTTATTGATTGTTAACCATAACTAGGGTACCTATTGTATGTAATAGGGTTAAATCTATCAAATATACTTAATAGCTATAATAATACAACCACTAGAATAAAACTGTTACCTGTATTTTACAGAAAAGTAAACTGCAGATTAAAAGAATTGTACATAATGATTCAGATTATAAGGTAAAAAGCTAAAATTTTAAGCCACTTATGCCAATCTTCAAAGACAATATAGATACAGATTGTAGCTTTTGAATATTCCATTTATTTTAGCAGAGAAATAAATATAACCATTTATTTTAGAAGAGAAATATATATATTTCTCATCCACAATATATGTATGTGTTGGATACTTGTGTGTGTGTGTGTGTGTGTGTATGTATGTGTATGTATTAGAGATATCCACCAAAGAATCAGAAGCAGCATTTTGCATTTTCGAATCTAAAAGCCTTTATGTGTAGCATTAAAACAAAAGTAAAATATATAAAGAAATTATATGTGGGCATTTCTGTTCCTGTTCCTGTTGATTATAAGTCACATAGCATATATCTCAATATAGGAATTATTTCTGTATTGGTGTTTCAAAGTCAAGCACTTGTCAATAAATTTGTTGTACTGAACTGAATATTCCTCAAATCTTTTGCTTTGTTGCTTGCTTTGGTAGCTAATGAATGCAGTTAGACAGACAGATTTTTTTCAGATTAAAAGAAGTGGAATAACACAAGCAGGCTTAAAGCCCTGTCCAACTCCTGTAGCACAGATAATTCAAAGTAAACTGCAAATCTCTTTGATTCTTCTGGCCAGTCAAATTTAGTCTAAATTAATTTCTAACAAGTGGAATATTGTTTTTTTTAATTATATGTAAATAATCAATTCATGTACTCATGAACATTTTAGTGATAGAGATATTGAAACTTCTGGCATATCTTTTTGTCATAGCTGGTCTGATCCACGATTCATTTATTTAATAAAACATTTGTTGAATGCCTACTATGGTATTCTAAACACTATTGATCCAACACTGGGCAGAAATGGTTTTCTGTGAAGTAGAAAAATACTTCACAAATTATGAAGTCTGTACCATTTGTGAAAAAGACAAATACTAATCAAGTGATCTCAACAATAAATGTAAATTACAGATTTGATAATTGTTTCAAAAGTAAGGCCAAGTGTACACATGAACTGGGAAAAATATATTTAGATTGTACTTCCATTTTCTTTAAGAAAATTCATTCTAGGTTGAAACTTGGAAGGATAACCAGGCAAGATGGCAGAAGAGTGAAGGTTGCAAAGATTTCTGGGAGAATGAACAGCATATGAAAAACTCTTATGTTGATGGTGGGTTTTTTTTTTTCTTTTGAGACAGAGTTTCACTCTGTAACCCAGGCTGGCGTGCAATGACATGATCTCGGCTCACTGCAACCTCTGCCTCCTGGGTTAAGCAATTCCTGTCTCAGCCTCTAGAGTAGCTGGGACTACAGGCACCCACCACCACGCCTGGCTAATTTTTATATTTTTAGTAGAGATGAGGTTTCGTCATGTTGGTCAGGCTGGTCTTGAAATCCTGACCTCAGGTGATCTGCCCACCTTGGCCTCCCAAAGTGCTGGGATTACAGGTGTGAACCATTGCACCTGGCCTGATGGTGGGTTTTTATGGATTGAACTGTGACGCTTCAAAAAAGATATATTGAGGACCCAACACCCAGTATCACAGACTTTATTTGGAAATAGCTAATTGGGGTTAAATTAGTTCATTAGGGTTGTCTCTAACCCAATATGACTAGTGTCCTTGTTTAAAGGGAAAGTTCAGAAACAGACAGGTAGGGAGAATGTCATGTGAAGACAGAAGATTGAAATGAGGCATCAACGAGCCAAGAAACAACAAAGATGGCCAGCAAATCACCAGAAGACCGGTTAAGACAATATATCTACTATAATTCTTCCTTTTGTTGGCATTTTTATTAAGATGTTTCTGTATTTTTATGTGCTTTTACATATTTTCAAGTTTTGCAATGAAGAGAGAGTGCAGCCTTCAGATGTTTATCTAACAGTAGAAACTATGCAAAAAATAATTTGCCTAAAATGATATGACTTTTACTGCCTTCCAATCAATTTCTCCTGATCATAGTAGAATATGTTCTAGTATGTTAAGTCCCATATATAAAATGTGATCTGGCTACTCTCTGTGAAAAATAAAGATTAGTTGCAACAGCTGCTCATGATCCATAAAGTTTCAAATTCTGGGCTTCAGTGCTAGGGTATTTTCTGCTTTGATAAATCATTTGAGAGATACATGACCTTTGTCAAAATTGCATTTTCTAGATACATTTTACTTTGCTATTTTTTCATAACTGTCTTTTCTATTTTTTTTTTCTTTTTCTTTTTGATGGGCACTTACTCTGTTGCCAAGGCTGGAGTGCAGAGGTGTGATCATAGCTCACTGCAAACTGCAACTCTTGGCTTAAGTGATATTTTTGCATCAGCCCTCTGAGTAGCTGGGACTACAGGTGCATGTCTGGCTAGTTTTATTTTTCTTTCTGTATTTCTTGTAGGGATGAGGATTTGTCATGTTGCCCAGTTTGGTCTCAAATTCCTGGGTTCAAGCGTTCTGTCCACCTTGGCCTCCCAAAGTACTGGGATTATAGGTGTGAACCACCAAACCTGGCTCATAACTGTCTTAGACAAACTTAAGAATAAGCAAATCAATCAGTTGATTACAAATGTTATCTTAATACGTTTCAAAGTGAATGAGCTTTTATTAAAATAAACCTATATTTGCTGACAGTCATATGAATATATACATATAATAGGATATTATCTGTCAAGAAACAAATCACTTGTTCATCTACTCAAATTCTTTGATTTTTATAAGTAAAATGTATATACTGATATTGAAATTATATTTAAAACAGCTTCAGAATAGTGCAAGTATTTGTTTCTATGTTATAGGCTTTCAATTTAAAGTTAGAATTAGGCTTATCTACTCATTTATGTATTTATTTTAAACAATTTCTTGAATACCAACTATCTTCTGGGATTTTGTTATCTTCTTTGGTAATATTGATGAAAAAAATAGAAGTAGCTCCTGCCCTTGCGGAGTTCAGAGTCTAATGCAGAAGAAATGTATTACTCAAGTAGTCACAAAATCAGTTAGAAATTATCACACAAATGTCCCTTGAAGTAATGTTGCCTCCTGGATATTTGGTTAAATGTTCCTTGGGGCTTTAGTGTAATGGCTTTTGTGCTCAGTACTGTACCCCATGAATTTAAAGTTACCAATCTGACTTTTATGGTTCCCTCTGTCACTATTCTTGAATCATATAAAATATACATACGATTTCCAAAAGAAATTCATTTATATAAAGCATTTCAGATTTCAAAATTCTATTGAACTTAGAGGTTTATGAAGGAGGAGAGTACACTGCCATTCTTTGTTCTGATGTTTGTCCTTGAATTTGTTCACTTTGTAATGTTCATCTAATTTTCTAAACCCTACATATGTCATGAGTGAATCTTCATTTACAACCTCTTGTGAAGTTTAACCCAGTCCCTGACTTCCTCATTTAACTGTAGTTCTAGCTCAATCTTTTGGAAATGCTGGTGAATAAAAATTTTCCCATTGTGTACAGTGTGATATAAAGATAAGTACAAGTAATTATAAAGCATAAGGTAGAGAATTTGAGCTCATTGTGGTTACAGGTTAACACAGTGGTGAAGACATTAGGTATAACTTCCGCAAGAAAGCAACATTAAGATTAGAAAAATAAGTGGGGGCTTATTTAGGGAGAAGGTGGAGATGAGAAAAGAAAATTGAACAGCCACGTCCCGAGGTAGGAGAAAGCATAGTACATTTGGTAAACTAAGGAAGGCCAGTTCTACAGGACATAGGACAGGGAAAAATCAGAAGTGGTGCTGAATAGAGCTAGAAATGTAGGTATTAAACATGACTTCATTAATATCTTGATTATAAATATAAATTTTATATTTTAGCAGTAAACGTAATAATTGCTAATGTATGAATGCTTAGGTACATTACGCTCTTTTAAGTACTTTACATTTAAGTCATTTAATGCTAAAATTTTAATTATTTATATAAATAGCACAAAATGATGTGTATAAAAATGCTACATCAGTAGAGAATGTTACATAAAGCAATGTCTACTCAAAATTTCAGGTATAGATTTAGACATAGTTATCTATAGTGGCAATATAAAACTTGCTAAATTTTTGCTACTTACACTATCTCTGTAATAAATAGTTTTAAAATTAGCACACAATTGATTATTTCACCCATGAGATATAAAATTCTAATCACTTTTTCGAAGTCCAGTTTACTGACACTTTGTATCACCTCTATATTGTCCCAGAAAACCACTTCCATAAGTAATTTCCATAAGTAACTTCAGAAGAGTTGCTTCACAAAGTCTATTCAGTGTTATCAATTACATACTGAAAACTTTGAGTTCAGGCCAGGGCTGGTGGTTCATGTCTGTAATCACACCACTTTGGGAGGCTGAGATGGAGGGATCACCTGAGGTCAGAAGTTTGAGACCAGCCTGGCCAACATGTCAAAACCCTGTCTCTGCTAAAAATACAAAAATTAACGAAGCATGATGGTGCACGCCTATAATCCCAGTTACTCAGGAGGCTGAGGCAAGAGAATCATTTGAACCTAGGAGGCAAGGTTGCAATGAGCCAAGATTGCTCCCATTGCACTCTAGCCTGGGCACACAGTGAGACTCCGTCTCAAAAGAAAAAAAACCAAAAAACTTTGAGCTCAAATATTTTTAGCTCCCACATACAGTTACTGAAGAGGATAAGGTAAAGAAAGTACAGTTGCTAAGTTCAAAATACAATTGACAGAAGAAATATCAATTGATAAATTCAGTATCACAATAGAGCAGCTTATAGCTAATGATACATTTATTGTATATTTCTTAATAACTAAATAACTAAAAGACTAGAATTAGAATGTTTCTAACACAAAAGAATGCTAACTGCTTGAGGTGATGGATACTTTAGTAACTCTCATTTTATCATCACACATTGCATGCTTTTATAAAAATATTACATGTGCCCCATAAATATGTATACCTATTATGCATTTAAAATAATGGAAAAATACTGGCACACTAAAAGATCACACTTTACCTCTTATCTTACATGAATGTAGGAAATCTGCACTTATAACTCACCCCAAAGATGTAAAACATTTGAAAGCAATTAAAAAGACTGAAACAAATTTTACAAAAACAACTTTATTGAGAGTTTAATTCCCTATGAAAACACTTTTGAACCCTTAGCAGATGATTATTATTATTTCTTTTTGAGATGGGGTCTCTGTCACCCAAAAAGGAGTTCAATGGTGTGGTCTTGGCTTATTGCAACCTCTGTCTCTTGGGCTTAAGTGATCCTCCCACCTCAGTCTTCTGAGTAGCTGGGACCACAAGTGTGCACCACCACTCCAGGCTATTTTTTTTGTATTTTTATTATAGATAGTGAG
Source organism: Plecturocebus donacophilus (assembly GCA_004027715.1). Lineage (NCBI taxonomy): Eukaryota > Metazoa > Chordata > Mammalia > Primates > Pitheciidae > Plecturocebus > Plecturocebus donacophilus. Next base: position 10,918 of record PVKP010041873.1, on the reverse strand, counting down.
ATCTCACCATGTTGTCCAGGCTAGTCTTGAACTCCTGAGCTCAAGCGATGAGCCTGCCTTGGTCTCCCAAATTGGTGAATCACCACATCTGGTCAGAAGATTATTTTTTTTTGGAAGCAATTCCTTCACTGACATACAGGAGTACCTTGGATATATTGTAGATCTGGTTCCAGAACATCACAATAAAGTGAATATTGCAATAAGTCAAGTCACACAAAATCTAGGTTTTCTAGCACATTTAAAGCTTATGTTTCCACTGTAATATATATAGTCTATCAAGTGTGCAATAGCATTATGTCTAAAAAATGTACATAGCTTAATTAAAAATTACTTACTCATAAAAAGCACTAATGAGCATCTGATCCTTCAGCAAGTCATAATCGTTTGCTGGGGGAGATTCTTGCCTCAATGTTGGTAGCTGCTGACTGATCAGGGTGGTGGTTGCTGAAAGTTGAGGTGGCTGTTGAAATTTTTGTTTGCATGTAAGAATGCTTAAATTTTTTATTTTTTTCATCTTCAATTGTTTTGAGTACATAACAGTTATATTGGCCAGGTGTGGTGGCTCACGCCTGTAATCCCAGCACTTTGGGAGGCTGAGGCAGGCAGATCACCTGATGTCAGGCATTCGAGAACAACCTGGCCAATATGGTGAAACCCTATCTCCATTAAAAATACAGAAAATTAATGGGTGTGGTGGTATGTGCTGTAATCTCACCTACTTGGGAGGCTGAGGCAGGAGAATTGCTTGAACTCGAGAGTTGAAGGTTACGGTGAGCCAAGATTGTACCACTGCACTCCAGCCTGGGTGACAGAGCGAGACTCCTTCTCAAAAAAAATAGTTGTATGTATTTATGAGGTGTATGTGATATTTTGATGCAATCATAAATGTGTAATGATATGATCAAGGTAATTAGGATATCCGTCAGCTCAAGGATTTATCATTTCTTTGAGTTGGAAACATTCTGAATCCACTCCTCTAGTTATTTTGGAATACACAATATATTTTTTTTTAATTCAAAGTATGAGTGAGAATATACAATATCTGTCTTTCTGTGCTTGGCTTATTTCACTTAACATAAATACTTTAGTACCATTCATATTGTTGCAAATGACAGGATTTCATTCTTTTTATGGCTGAATAGTATTCCATTGTGCATGTATTATTAAAAGTAATAGCAAAAACCACAATTACTTTTGAACCAACTAATACCACATTTTCTCTATCCATTCACCCACTGATGAACAGTTAGGTTGTTTGTGTATCATGGCTGTTGTGAATAGTGCTACAGTAACCATGGGATTGTAGATACTCCTTTAATATACTGATTTCCTTTTTGAAAAAAGGTATATCTAGTATTGGGCTTGCTGGATGATTTAATATTTCTATTTTAGTTTCTTGAGGAACCTCCATACTGTTTTCTATAGTGGCTGTACTAATTTACAGTCCAGCAGTTCATGAGCATTCCCCTTTGTCTGCATCTCCATCAGCATCTATTACTCTTTGTCTTTTTGGTAAAAGCTACTTTAACTGAGGTGACATGATAACTCATTGTGGCTTTAATTTGCATTTCTCTGATAATTAGTGATGTTGAGCATTTAAAAAATATTCTTGTTGATGATTTGTACATTCTCTATTGAGAAATGTCTGTTCAGGTCTTTTGCCCATTTCAAAAATGGGATTGTTTTTCTATTGAGGTATTTGAATTCCTTATATATTATGGTTCCTAATTTCTTGTCAGTTGAATACTTTGCATATATTTCCTCCTATTGTTTCCTTTGCTGTGCAGAAGCTTTTTTCACTGGTGTGATCCCATTTATGGATTTTTTTTTTCTTTGGTTGCCTGTGCTTTTGAGGTCTAATTCCGGAAATCTCTGATAAGACCAAAGTCCTAAAGTATTTCCACAATGTTTTCTAATGGTAGTTTCATAATTGAAGTTATATATTTAAGTGTTTTTTTTTTTGTTTTGTTTTTTTGTTTTTTTTGTTTTTTTTGGAGACGGAATCTTGCTCTGTCACCAGGCTCGAGAGCAGCGGTGCAATTTCGGCTCAGCAACCTTTGCCTCCCGGGTTCAAGCGATTCCCCTGCCTCAGCCTCCCGAGTAGCTGGGACTACAGGCGTGTGGTACCACACCAGGCTTGTCGTATGTTAGTAGAGACAGGGTTTCACCATGTTGGCCAGGATGTTCTTGATCTCCTGACCTGAGGTGATCCACCTGCCTTGGCCTCCCAAAGTGCTGGGACTGCAGGCATAAGCCACCACGCCTGGCAGTCTTTAGTTAATTTTATTTATTTTTGTATATGGTGAGAGATAGGGGTCTAGTTTCATTCTTCTGCATAATGAATATCCAGTTTTCCAGAACCATTTGTTAAATAGTCATTTCTTGTCAAACTTGTCATTTCCCCAATGTGTGTTCCTGGCACCTTTGTTGAAAATGAGTTGGTTGCAAATGTATGAATTTGTTTTTTCCTTCTCTGTTCTGTTCCATTGGTCTATGTGTCTGTTTTTATGCCAGCATCATACTGTTTTCGTAATTACAAATTTGCAGTATAATTTGAAGTCAGGTAATGTAATGCTTCAAGTTTTTTATTTCTCAGAATTATTTGAGCTATTTGGGATCTTCTACAACTTTTAGGACTTAAAAAAAATGTCTGCAAAGAATGTCATTGGTATATTTATGGGAATTGCATTGAGTCTGTACATTTCTTGGGTTAGGATAGACATTTTAACAATATTAAGTCTGGCAGGCTGTGAAGATAAAATACCTTCCTGTTTTTGGTGTCCTCTTTAATTTCTTTCATCAACATAGAGGTATTTTGCTTCTTTGGCTAAGTTTATTCCTGGGTATTTTATTTTATTTGTTGCAATTATGAATGGGATTGCTCTCTTGATTTCCTTTTCAGATATTCACTGTTAGCATATAGGAATGCTACTGATATTTGTATGTTAATTTTGTATTGTCCAACTTTATTGAACTCATTTGTCAGTTCTAACAGCTTTTTTTGGTGGAGTCTTTAAGTTTTTAAATATAAGATCATATTGTTTGCAAACAAGAATAATTTGACTCCTTTCTTTCCAATTTGGATGTGCTTCATTTCTTTCTCTTGTCTACGCTGGTTATGACTTCCAGTACCATATTGTAAAAATGGTGAAAATGGACATCCTAGTCTTGTTCCAGATCTTAGAGAAAAGGCTGTCAGTTTCCCATTCAGTATAATACTATAGGTTTCTTATATATGGCCTTTATTGTGTTGAGGTATATTTCTTTTATACCCAGTTTGATGGCAATTTTTATTCATGAAATGACATTAAATTTTACCAAATGATTTTATAGCATCTGTTTTTTGGTCTTCCATTCTGTTAATGTAATGTTTTATTTATTGATTTGATATGAATCCCACCTAATCATGATGAATGATCTTTTTAATGTGTTGTTGAATTTGGTTTGCTAGTATTTTGTTGATCTATGTATTAATCAATATTGGTCTGTAGTTTTTAATTATATTTATTTTCTTGTTGTTGTATCTCTGTCTGGTTTTGGTATCAGGGTAATACTGACCCTAGAGAATGAATTTGAAAGTATTCCATCTTCCTAATATTTTTGGAATAATTTGAGTAGAATTGGTGTTTGTTTTTCTTTAAATATTTGGTAGAATTAACCATTGAAACCATGAAGTCCTGGGCTCTTATTTGATGGGAGACTTTTCATTATTGGCTCTATATGTTGCATGTTATTAACCTATTTGGGTTTTTTATTTCTTTATGGTTCAATCTTAGGAGGTTGTATGTATTCAATAATTTATCCCTTTCTTCTAGGTTTTCCAATTTATTGGCTTATAGTTGCACAATAGTAGTCTCTAATGATCTCTTAAGTTTTTTAGCTATCAATTTTAATATCTCATTTTTCAACTCTCATTTTATTTATTTATATTTTCTCTCCTTTCTTCTTAGTCTGGCCAAAGGTTTGTCAATTTTGGTTATCTTTTCAAAAAAGCAACTTTTCATTGTGTTGATCTTTTGCATTTTTTAAATCAATAGTGTTTATTTCTGTTCTAATCTTTATTATTTCTTTTCTTCTACTAAACTTGGATTTAGTTTGCTCTTGCTTTTCTTGTTCCTTGATGTGAATTGTCAGATTCTTTTTTGAGGTCTACTTTTTTTATGTAAGTCATTATTGTTATAAACTTCCCTCCTGGTTCTGCTTTTGCTGTATCCCAGATAGGTTTTTAAGAAAAGACAATAATGAAGTTTACCACATCAGTTAACTCTTCCTTTCGCAAAGGCTTTGACTGTAGAATCCAATGCTGTTTGATAGCATTTTACCCACAGTAGAATGTCTTTCAAAATTGAAGGCGATACTCTCAAATTCTGCTGCTGCTTTATCAGCTAAGTTTGTATAATATTCTACATTGTTTGTTATAATTTCAGCAATATTCACAGTATCTTGCCCAGAAGTAGTTTTAATTTAAATAAACCACTTTCTTAGTTCATGCATAAGAAACAGCTCCTCAATATTAAAGTTTGATTATGATATTGTAGCAATTCAGTCACATCTTTAGGTTCCACATTTTGTTCTTTTGCTCTTTCCACAACATCTGTGGTTACTTCCTTCACTGAAGTTTTGAACCCCTCAACGTCATCCATGATGTTCTTAATGCCATCTAAAATGGTGACTCTTTTCCAAAAGATTTTCAATTTACTTTTCCTCTGGATTCATTGGAGGAATCCCTATGGCAGTTATTGTCTTACAAAATAAATTTCTGAAATAAAAAGACTTGAAAGTCTAGATTACTCTTTGATGCTATAAAAGAAACAGATGCTGCAGAATGAATGTTGTATCAGCAGGAATGGAAACAACATTGATCTCATATTTCTATTAGAGCTCTTGGGTTACTAGGTATATTACCAATGAGCAGTGATATTTTGAAAGGAGTCTTCTTTTCTGAACAGTGCGAGTCTCAACAGTGGATTTAAAATATTCATTAAACTATGCCATGAACAAATGTGTCATTGTCCATGCTTTGTTGCTCATTTTATAGAGCACTTCCAGAGTAGAAAGCATAATTTTTAGGAGCCCTAGGAGTTTTAGAATGGCAAATGACCACTGGCTTAGCTTCAAGTCACCAGCTGCATTAACCCTTAGTAACAGAGTCAGCCTGTCATTTGAAGATTTAAAGTCAGGCATTGACTTATCCTCTCTAGTTACGGAAGTCCTAGATGGCATCCTTTTACAATTTAAGGCTGTTTTGTCTACAATGAAAATCTGTTCTTTAATATGGCTACCTCATCATGATTTTAACTAGGTCCTTTAGATAACTTGCCACAGCTTCTCCAGCAGCACTTGCTGCTTTGTCTTGTACTTTTATGTTATAGAGATGGCTTCTTTCCTTAAACCTCATAAACCAAACTGCTGGCTTACCAATTTTCTTCTGCAGCTTCCTCAACTCTTAGAGCCTTGATAGCATTGAAAAGAGCTAGGTCCTCGCTCTGGATTAGGCGTTGGCTTAAGGAATATTGTGGCTTGTTTGATCTTATATCCAGATAACTTAAACTTTCTTTAAGTCAGCAATAAGGCTGTTTGTTTTTTTTTTTATCATTCGTGTGTTCATTGGAATAGCACTTTTAATTTCCATCAATAACTTTTACTTTCCATTCACAACTTGGCTGTTTGGTGCAAGAGGCCTAGCTTTCAGCCTGTGTTGGCTTTTGATATGTCTTCCTCACGAAGCTTAACCATTTCTAGCTTAACTCACTCAGATAGTGAGTGACGTGTTACTCTTTCTTTCATTTCGACACTTAGAGGACACTGTATGGTTACTAATTGACCTAATTTCAACATTGTTATGTCTTAGAGAGTAAAGAGTCTCAAAGAGAAGAAGAGAGGCAGAAGCAGGTGGAGCAGTCAGAACATATACATTTGTTGATGAACTTCACTTTCTTACATAGGTGTGGTTTGTGAAGGTCCAAAACAATTAGCAGAGTAACAACAAAGATCTCTGATTATAGGTCACCAGAACAGATTTAATAATAAATAAAAAGTTAAAAACATTGTGAATATTACCAAAATGTGACATGAAGACATGAAGTGACACATGCTATCAAAAAATAGGCACCAATAGTTTTGCTCAATGCAGGATTGTAACAAACATTTAATTTGTTTAAAAAAAAAACCCACAATATCTGCAAGGTGTCATAAAGCATAGTGAGATAAAATGATGTATGCCTGTATGTGTTAGGTTGAAATTCACCTATAGATAATATTTCTAGTAGTCAATGCTTTATAGAGATAACACAAAACACTATATGTAATTAGCTATACACGATATTCTATTTAGACTGTAAGCTAGACATGCTTTTCCAAATGTGTACAACACCATTTAATTTCATTTTTATAAGAGGATGAGGTTTTAGATAAAAAAGATTGTAAAAGGCAGCTTAAATATGGAGGAGTTAGAAAGAATAAGAGTGAGAGAAACCCCCAGGTAGAAGCAGTAGACTTATTGCATAGCAGTTAATGGGTAAAGGAAGTGAAACCTTGAAAAGAGATAGAACACTTGGCAGCTTTAAATATATGAAAGGCTGTAGTGAAGAACAGATATCACAAACACTGTTAGAACACTTTATGAGTAAAAGCTAAGACTGCACAGTTTCTGTGAGACAGATGACTCACAGCTGTGCAGAGCACAGTGAATTTTCTACAGTGCTATTAGGGGTTTTTCTTTTTTTTTTTTTTTCCCTGTTGTTGTGGGCCCTCAGGAAGACTGAGTAACCATTTATTACACGAATTAAAGAACTATAAGCTACAAGATAAACTGTGGAAATAGGTGGAAGTAATCTCCCTCACAACTTTGATATTCTAGTTTTAAGCAGGAGCTTGTCTTAAAGCTGATTAATCATAGTTCCAGGATCTTTTTTTAAATTGCATTTTAGGTTTTGGGGTACATGTGAAGAACATGTCAGATTGTTGCATAGGTACACACATGGCAGTGTGATTTGCTGCCTTCCTCCCCTTCACCTACATTATGTTCATAATTCAACTGATGAGGACAAGTAAACAAAGCTACATGTTTAATTAGCACTACAAGGTATTAGTTTTGGCAGGCATTTTTCTTAACTAATTCCAACATTAAAATTCTGTGAAAATAGATGTAAACTATTTTATATCTACCCTCCAAAAGTATGAATGGCTTCAGAAGAATTCTTACTATACTTATATAAAAATATAGGTGTTTTTTAACTCATGAAAAATGAATACTTTTTGTGCATCCTTATTCTAAATATTATTCATAGGGACACAGAGTTATTCTAAAATACCCCCTTTTTCTCACTTACTTTGCACTGTTGAAGTCTTATTCATCAAATTTCTGACATCACCAAATCTGTTCTTTCCCTCTTTTCAAACTATCAATGCCTGGATCATTGAAACATCCTCATAATGACCTTCTCTGCTGTGGCTCTTTCCTTGCTTTCTTCACAATGTCTCCAAAGTTATCTTTAAAAATATTTTTCTGTCTCTTCACTTTCTAGATTAACTGCAATTTTGCCCATGTTTTACAACAGTGATACTAGACATCTTATATTTCCCCCATATCAGTCAAAGTTTTAGGGAAAATAGATGATATGCAAAAATGGGCAAACTGAAGAGAGTTTAATAAAGAGGCCATTTGCAAAGTTGTGGGTGGAGTTCAAGGAAATTGATGTGGAATGAATGTTATCCAGGACTAGCAATGCCAGGGAGTGGGTACCCCAATTCTCCAGGCATGAAGGATGAAAGTATCCTAGAATCTGAAATGAAGATATAAAGCTCTAGTAGATAAACACCCGATAAGAGATATGGTTACAGGTTGGAGGCTTAGCCAATTTGCAGTACTCTTCAAAGGAAGGAGTGGTAGACATATCCGAAAGCCACTCTCATATTTTCCTCCCATTTCCTCCATGTGCCTCCCATTAGGAAATACCAAGAAAATGCCAGACAGCAAGGGACGCTATTGGTACAATCCACACAGGTAGCTAGCCTGAGTGGAGGGGAGGTAGGGAGAGAAAAGAAAGAAAGTGATAGGGAGTAGATCTGAACTGAAAAATTGAAATTATCCCTCTTGCTGATACCTTAAAGTTACACAATTAACAAACATCTACCTGTGCTTTAATTTCCACTAACATACAGCATAATCACTCTGAATTATTTCCTTTCTATTCTTCCATAGCTAGTTTTGGCACACTGAGTGCTTCAAAGGCATTGGGCTTAGACTTTGATTTCACCTAATTGTTCTAAATGAGCTACTAGAAGAAAAGTTCACTGGTTTATTCTTCTCTGTGTTCTGGCTCACAGGAGTCAACATAATTGTTAAGCAGTGAATGCAAGTGATTGTTAAATATTTGGACAGATAGATGAATAATTGTTCATAAATGAGGACTTCAGCATGTATATAGTTTTAAAAATAAATGGTTTTCTTTGCTAAATAGGGATAACAAATATAACATTATAATAATGTTAAAATTACACTACATAACACAATATATTCAAAGAGCTAGATAATATCAGATGCAGTAGACTGTCAGCCTAAATTATTCTAACCTATATTAAACATAATAGTGAAATTAACACAGGAAGAAAAACAGCTGTAGAGATAAACATAATATTAACCATAATAGTGAAATTAACACAGGAAGAAAAAACAGCTGTGTTAGATGTGGTTCTTCAGAATAAAGAATCCAGAAACAAGACTGCACACCTAAAATTATCTGATCTTCTACAAACCTGATTTTAAAACAAGCAGTAGGGAAAGGATCCCCTATTTAATAACTGGTGCAGGGATGACTGGCGGCCATGTGCAGAAAATGGAAAGCAGACCCCTTCCTTACACCATATGCAAAAATTACCTCAAGATGGAGTAAAGACTTACATGCAAATCCCAAACTATGAAAACCCTGGAAGACAATCTAGACAAAGTTGCCAAAAGCAATTGCAACGAAAGCAAAAACAGACCAAAAGGATTGTATTAAGCTAAAGAGACTCTTCACAGCAAAAGAAACTATCAAGAGTAAACAGCCATCCTACAGAATGGGAGAAAATTTTCCAATCTATGCATTTGATGAAAGTCTAATATTCAGCATCTATGAAGAACTTAAACATATTTACAAGAAAAAAAAGCAACCCCATTAAAAAGTGAGCAAAGGACATGAACAAATACTTCTCAATAGAAGATATACATGTGGCCAACAAACATGCAAAAAATCTCAACATCACTGATCATTAGAGAAATGTAAATCAAAATGACAATGAGATATCATTTTACACCAGTCAGGATGGCTGTTCTTAAAAAGCCAAACAGCAACAGATGCTGGTGAGATTGTGGAGAAACGGGAACACTTTTACACTGTTGGTAGGAGTATAAATTAGTTCAACCATTGTGGAAGACAGTGTGGTGATTCCTCAAAGATGTAAAAGAGGAAATACGATTCATCCCAGCCATGCTGTTACTAGTATATACCCAAAGGAATATAAATCATTCTATTATAAAGACACATGCATGTGTCTATTTGTTGTAGCACTATTCACAAAAACGAAGATGTGGAATCAACCTAATGCCTGTCAATAAAAGATTAGATAAAGAAAATGTGGTACATATACCATGGAATGCTATGCAGCCATAAAAAGGAATAAGATCATGTCCTTTGCAGGGGCATAAATTGAGCTGGAGGCCTTTATTCTTAGCAAACTAATGGAGGAACAGAAAACCAAATACTGCATGTTCTTATTGGGAAGTGGGAGCTAAATGATGACAACATGGACACAAAGGGGGCACCAACACACACTGGGGCCTGTTGAAGGGTGGAGGGTAGAAAGAGGGAGGCATCTGGAAGAATAATAATGGATGCTGCGTTTAATACCTAGATAATGAAATAATCTGTTTGGAAAACCACTATGGTACAAGTTTACCTATGTAACAAACCTGCACATCCTGCACATGTATTCCTGATCATAAAATAAAAGCTAGAAATAAAAAAAAAATAAGAAAAAAGTGGTTCTTAGGTAGTTGTGAATGGCATAGAAGGAAAATTCTGATATAAGGATTAAATAAAACTTTCTTTGGATATTGTCCCTACCTTTTCAACAGAAACCTGTTTCATCAAGATGATGTAGCATAGGTTATCTTTCTTCTAAAGCCCTCCATTTAAAAGTTTTGTTGAATGGAAAGTAATGAGATCTTCTGTGCAATCTGAATAACGGCAACTAGTGCTCAGTGATTCAATTATCAAATGGAAATATTCAAAGACTTTTGGAGACTTCGTAAATTCTTTGGGTGTACTAGGAATTCATTCCTTTCAATTATGTCTGATGTGGATCTACACTGTATCAATTTTTTAAATCAGTTAAATAGTGGCCTGTGGCAGTGCCAGTGTACTATCTGTAAATTCACAAAGATGGTGATGCCCAACAAGCATGAGGATTTCCAAATCTTAAGAGTATATATGTTGTGAAAATGGAAATACCTATTTAGTTAGTGCAAGTAGAATAAAGCAAGTATTAGATAACTTCAAAATTCAGATAATGAAGACGAGAATCAGAAACTTTTCCACAGTTGACTTTTCTTTTTAATTATATTTTCATGATCTTATTAAAGTTGATTTAAGCGCAAATTATTAAATGACTTTTAAAACTTTAAAACTCACCTCCATTTATTTATTTATTCATTTATCCATACAACATATTGAGATATCTTTTCAGTGCATATAAAACCTGAGAATGAAAGGGCATCTGATGTGAGAGCTTTTTGCAATCGTTTTAGAAAAACCAAAAGTACTACTACTACCTCAAACATTTATGTGCAGTTATGGTTTATAAAAATCAGATATTATGACTATTCTCGGAATACTTTCACCACCTGTCTAATAATTCCAGCCCTGAGGTGTGAAAT
>PVKP010041872.1:0-18467 GCA_004027715.1 Plecturocebus donacophilus | reverse complement strand
AAAAAAAAAAAAATTAGCTGGGCATGGTAGCAGATGCCTGTAATTCCAGCTATTTGGGAGGCTGAGGCAGGAGAATCACTTAAACCCAGGAGGCAGAGGTTGCAGTGGGGCGAGATCACGCCACTGCACTCCAGCCTGGGAAATCTAACATAATGGAAATGGTAGAAATTCCTTGTTCAAGATTATATGAACAAAGGTAACCAAATAGGAATTTGAACCTAGGCTTGCCTGTCCCCAGAGTCTTATCCACATGCTACCTGAAGGGCACATACAAGTACTGCTCTCATGCGCTAGTCATTGCTAAACAGGTAAGCAGTAGGAAAAGAAGCATTTTCTCTTCAGTGAAGTCTTGGCAATCATTTGGGAACCACCATGGTAGTTCTTATTTTTTTATCATCTGTAAATGGGATATGGTTGTGTAGAATCGATGAATAGAAACATGCAGCTTAGGTTCTGGCACATAGTAGGTGCTCAATATGTATTCATTTCTATCTGCATTTGTACTAGGGTTATCTTAGCTATCTGCTAATGAGTCTTTGCAGAGCTCCAAAGGGAATCAAATGAAGTGAGACAGATTATCTTTCCCTCTTTCTACCTTCAAGAGCTGCCCTGTCTGCTTTCCCTTATGTTGAGAACTCACACTTTGAACAAAAGAACAGGAGGTGAACAGATTCCAAGGCATCCCAGAATGAAGCAAGTACACTTTAAGTCACGGAAAGAAATGCTGGTCTCTTTCATCTCCTTCTGTTTCAAAAGCTGTTTGTTTAGAATAAGAAAGTCCTTCAAGCTCTGGAAGTAGAGTGCTGCATATCTAGTTTAGTTCCAGGTTGTTTGGGGACAGGTTCTAAGCCATTCTGCATATGACTAAAGAGTGGGGAGAGGACCAGACTGGGAAGAGCAGTTTTCACACATTCTTGTGTTGGAGTTAGTCCACCAGCACTGCCAGTTGATGCCTGAGCAATGAGGGGGTGGTAGAAGGAATCTGGCAGCGCAGGCTCTTTAAAGCGAAAGCAGAGAGGTATGTTGTCTGAATCACTTTTCCCTTAGAAAACATTACACCGGCAAAGAAAAAAGTTAGCTCAATCAGAAATACAGGGATTTCTCAATTATTCTTACCTTATACTTTTTTAAAAGTCCTGATTGTTTTCCTGAATATATTACGATACATATTTACAAAATTTACACAGTTTGTGCCATACCATAACATACTGGTGCATTATACACATAGAACTCCCTAGCATTTTGCTCAAAATGTTAAGAAACCAAGTTCTGTTATATGCTGTTTGTACTGAAGTCACAGGCATCATTCTTCTCTTCAGTCATTTTATCCAAATTAAAAGATCTTGCAAAGTCTTCACCCGCTGTAGACTCCTCAGGCAGTTTCTTCTGCAGGGGAGAGATCTGAGCTCTTTTAATCAACTCCTTCACCATCACCACTTTCCTGGCCACTGTAACGTTGTCCTTCCTCTCCTGCTCCTTCTCTTCTTGTTTCGGCATTTCTTCAGGGTACATCCTTTTTCTCTATTATTTTGTGAAACCCAAGGACCAGAAAAAGATGCCGTTGACTAAACGAGGGTCCCTGATGGCTCGTATGCTGTGTGCATTGTTCTTTTCTAGTTCTTCCAGATTAAGCCCCATGTGATATCTGTTCCAATGCTCTCATTAGAATGTGGAGGAGTCCAGGATGTAGGGAAGTGGCATTTGTAACCTAAAGGGGCACCTGTTCACTCAGACCACAGCAGTCTGGCAGTACCTCCTATATTTGAGCTTCTACCTTTTTGGTGTATTCCTCTTCTCTGACCGAGCAAAGCAAAAAATTCCAGAGAATTATTATAGTCTGGGGCAGTGAATTTCGGTTCTACCTGTCAAGTATCAGCCTGGGACCAGATGGCACTGGCAGGCTCCATTGTCTTAAGCTGTTTTTAAATTCAAATTCTCCTTTGTGTTTTGTAGTGCTCTATGGCTTTTAAACTGTTTTTACAAATATTAGCTCTTTAATCACTATAAAATGATCTCAAGAGGCAAGTCAGACAGATATTCACATTTTAGAAGAGGAAATGAAACCTGGAGAAGTTGTGATTTTTATAGAATTAAGAATGACAGAAGATCCTTGACGCCCACCTCTGTGCTGTCTGCACTTCATCCCAACGCTTACGTCGTCCCAGACGTTACACTATTTCCTTGCTTTTAGACTTTTTCTTATTTTGACTGCATTTTAAAATAGCCCATCTGTGAACAGTATTTAAAAGAATGATCATGTGTTTGACTTCCCCCAACTTTAGTGTGATATTTCAGTGGGCCCACTATACTGTTTGAAATTTAAGTGCTACCCCTACTCTCTATTTTTGTTTTCCACTTTTGTGTCCTTGTGTGAGGCTGAACAGAGTTTACTGCTGTACACACATCCCATTTTGAGTTTATGATAGCTTTTCTGTTAATGAGTTGGATGTTACTGTGCTTTAAACCCCGCCATCCTGTGTCAGGACAACTCAGCTCAGAGACATATTGCTGAGTCATCATTTAAAAAACCCTCGACCTTTCTCCCTGTCAAAGCAAACTTGAACATATGACAGTGTTGTCTGAAATAGGACAGAGTTGGGATTTCTTTTTCAGTAAATGATGGATAATTTAAAAGTAGCGTATTGTTAAAATAGTACAATCTCCCCTCATCCACTGCCCCGCTGCACTCTGTTTTCTTACAAGCATACTATAAAGTGGTGGAAATGATTTTCGTTAGCTATCATGGTACTGTTTTAACGTAAGCCTCTTAATTTTACTTCATTTTGTGAGTCTTCTAGACCAAAATTATTTTTTCTTCTAAATAGACTTTTTGTGGTTTATCAATGCCAGTTAAAGTTCTCAGTATTGTATGTCTTCCTTTCTTCCTCCCTTCCTACCGGCCTTTTCTCTCCTCTTTCTCATTGCTTCTTTCAATTACCCCTGTCTGTTCTTTCGTCTATGTCTACTGTCTGTCCATCCCCCATTCATCTATTGATTTGGCTTTTAATAATAGGGAAGCCCATTGTTAGCATGCATAATAGTCAAAGAACAATTTCAAAATTTGAAGTTTAAAAGTCTTCTTAAATTGAGTATGTTTAAGTGAGTTTGGGATTGACCTGCTCATCCTAATTTGAAGAAAAAATTTTAGAGAATGGTCTAACTATGTTTACCAAGCTGGTCTTGAACTCCTGGGCTCAAGCAATCTTCCCACCTCAGCCTCCCAAATAGCTGAGATTGTACCACCACACTGGGCATGCCACTCCAATTTCAAGAGTGTTTCATCATAACATTATTATGTTGTTATCCCTTAAGTATAATCATTTAATCAAGTGCTTACAATTTATGGGACATTGTGTGATAACAAAAACAAAGAGAGCCTTTGCTTAAGAGATTAAAACTTAAAGTCAATTCAGAGCGTGATAAAAATGGGTTTCTGTCTCCATCCTGGTATGTTTTGAAACATGACCTTTATGGTTTCAGTGATGATGCCATTTCAGTCCCAACCCCTGCTTTTCTCCACAATGCAGCTGGGCCTACATCAGCCGTCTCAAGACTATTCTACACCGTGGGCTAACAGACCACTGGTCAAGGAGCTTTCTTTCAGCAATCCAAAGAGATGTTTTACTTTCTAACAGGCAACCTTACCTTTCTCAGAGACAACCCTCCCTACTTTCCTCTTATGAAAGACGTTGTGAGGAATTTAGGTGACTCAGAGTGGAGTTATTAAGAGTTGTTAAATGATAGGAGGTATTATTTAGGACACGATAGAGATGTTCACTAAAGGAAGAAAGAGGTAGTAATAGCTTTGGTCTTGCTGAGCTATTATTTGTGGAATATTGCATATTTTTCAAACACAATTTCTTGTGTTTTGTTATTGAGAATTGTGGGTATATGTGTGTGCATGATGCAAATAATATGTTTTGTTTTATTTTTGTTTGTTTGTTTTGCTTTTTTTTTTTTTTTTTGAGACTGAGTCTACTCTGTTGCCCAGGCCGGAGTGCAGTGGTATGATCTTAGCTCCCTGCAAACTCTGCCTCCCGGGTTCAAGTGATTCTCCTGCCTCAGCCTCCCAAGTAGCTGGGATTACAGGCGTGCACCACCATGTTTGGCTAATTTTTGCATTTTTAATAGAGACGAAGTTTTGCCATGTTGGCCAGGCAGGTCTTGAACTCCTGACCTCAAATGATTTTTCTCACCTCAGCCTCACAAAGTGTTGGGATTATAGGCATAAGCTACCACATCTGGCCAATAATGTTTTAAGCCCAGAAAAATTTCTCTTAAGGTTACCTACCTTATCAACTAAGAAATATCTCTCATGAAAGTGCTCACACTTTTTGCTAAACTTGTCTATTGCCCTTTGTTGAAAAATTATGATTAAAAAATTATTTTTTAGGGAGATATTCAGAGTTATAACCCTGAAAGCCTGTTTGTGGGTTCAAATAAAAAAGAAGAGCGAGTAATGATTTTTTTTACTAATAACTTTAAATATTCTAAACAGCTTCATTGAGATATAATTTACATTTCACAAAATTCTTCTATTTAAAATATGCAGTTCAGTGCTTTTTAGTGTATTTGGAGAGTTGTGAAACCATCATCCTCATCTAATTTTAGAACATTTTCGTCCTGCCAACAAGAAATCTCATTAGCATTCACTCTCTATCCCTGTCACTCCCAGCCCCAGCCCTAGGCAACTACTAATCTGTCTCCCTCTATTGATTTTCCTAGTCTGGACATCTCACATGGATGGAATTATACAATATGTGCTCTTTGGGACTGGCTTCTTTACTAATAACTTTTTATGATTATATAAGTTATTCTAATTTTAGAAGTTTTTAACATACAGAATATTTAAAGAAAATTAAAATGACTTCTAATGACGTTACTCCAATGAAAACAAATTTAATTATATCATATGTTACTTTTCAGTCTTTTTCTATTTGTTTACTTCTCTCATTAATTTGCTTAGCAACATCTATTGAGTACTTAGTATGGATCAGCTACAGTGCTGGGCACTGGACATACTAGATATACAAGACAAGCAGCTTAAGAATTATTGAGGAAATGAGTAATAACTGTCACAGTGAGTGCTACAAATGATAAGTACAGACTGCTTGTAGTATACAATGGGGACTAAATTTAATGTTCTCTAAAGAATTAATCAATATATGCCTATTTATATGTATTATAAATAATTGGAACTGTATTCTTAAAATTATATCGTGAATATTCTACCATTTCTTAGTTCTTTGAGAATGCTATTCTTAATGACTTTATAATTTTCTGCTGGATAGATATACCAAGTTTATTGAATATTGGGATATTTCCTCGAATTTAAACTGCTCAGAAATTACATTCATTCTGAGGTTTAAACTGGAAAAAAGCTTACATGTGGAAGCAAATGAATTTATGGCCAATATCTGCCAATTAATTCATTCAAATATATATGTATGTAGCTTTATGATCCCTCTAGAATCAGGACCTAAGATTTATGGCTTCTGAAGCTAAAGGTGTTCACAGTATCCTTTGTTTAATAACTATTCTTACTGCCATTGACTTAAGACATTTGGGAAATCTCAGATAAATCCAGTAGAAAGGATGGCAAAAAATGCCCTGAGGAGATTTCTTGGCCCTCTTGGGCTTCCAAAGCTCTTCCTAACTTCTCACAGAAGAGCTCAATGTGATTGTCAGTAAGACAGGGACAGGAAAGTTACTGTTGCGTTGAAACCACTTAAAGATGTTGACTGCACAATCGATGTTCAAGAAATATTTTTTCTTTGAGGTTTATGAGTTTATTTGCTTTTTACTTTTCTTTTTCAAGCTTTTTGCTTCTCCTGCTTTTTGCATGACATGCTCTCTATTTATGTGAAATCCTTCCTATTACATGCAGTCAGATCTTATTGTCAGCTGTCTCCCTGGGGTCAAAGTCATCCAAACATAAATCCTCTTTTGTCTGCCTCTTGCTTTTCTCCTACCCTTTGTGTGTTGCCATTTTCTTCCTGCCTTTGCTTTCCTGCTTTTGTTTTTTGGGACTGTTTGATCCACCTCCACTCCTTTTTTTAGGTCATAAAATGTTTTTACCTCACTAACTTTTTTGGGTCCTAAGGTCTTTTTTTAAATTCAGTGGTATAACTGTCCCTTTTTATTCTATTGTGTCTTGGTATTCTCTGCTGTTTCTTTCTCTCTCTCCCTCCCTCTCTCTGTGCGTTTATTTAATATGTGTTTCACCTAAGCTCTCATTTGTGGTCCTGAGTTTATGCAGGAAATTCTCACACGTTCTATATAGTCTCACAAAGGGCCGAGAATTAAAAGAAAAAGATTGAGACCGAAAGAAAAGCAAACATTGAAATGAACAAAGCAGCTGTTGATCCTTGATGAAACAACAGCTCCAAATGTAGATTCACTTTAAAGATGGACAAACTGAAGAAGGAAATTTCTCTAACATATTGCTCCTATTAAGAAATTCCCTGTCTTAAGTCCAAAGATTCATCATTGTTTTGAAAGAAGACCTCTAAAAATAGGCTAGTTATACAAGTATGATTATTTACAGAGTCACACGCAATTCTTCCCATGAACAGAACTGTTGTTATTTTAGAGACTTGTAATGGAGGAGACACTCTCGGATGCAGCAGCTAAGAGCCACTTTGAAATAGGTATTAAATGATAGATTTTTAAATGTCAATACACTATATGACAAAAAAAAATGGTTATTTAAGGGTAGTTGGCTGGGTGTGGTAGCTCACCCCTATAATCCCAGCACTTTGGGAGGCCAAGGAGAGCAGATTGCCTGAGGTCAGGAGTTCGAGACCAGTCTGGACAATATGGTGAAACTCTGTCTCTACTAAAAATACAAAAAAATTAGCCAAACATAGTGGTATGTGCTATAATCTCAGCTACTTGGGAGACTGAGGTAGGGGAATTGCTTGAACCTAGAAGGCTGAGGTTGCAGTGAGCTGAGATTGCTCCAGTGCACTACAGCCTGGGCAACAGAGTGAGACTCCATCTCAAAAGAAAAAAAAAAAAAAGAGCGTACTTACCCCAGCTTGCAAGAAGAAATGGTCAAAGAGCTTATTTGACAAAACTTATTGTGGGTCTACTGTGTGCCATGCATTGTGCTGGAAGCTGGGAATCTTTAGGTGAATCAGCATACATGGTGCCTACCCTGGTCATAGTCTAATGTAGAACTTAGATCCATCCTTCCATCAGTTCATTTATTTATTCCCTTAACATAAATGAATAAAGTCTTAAACCTTGACCTCATGTAGTCCACAGCCTAAGTGTTGCTTATTATCTATGGGAACTCAGGCTTTGATAAGAAATTTGGAAACACACATCTTAAATATGGAAAGAATGTTATTTTTGCAAAGATAGATTATTTCAGATTAATACACAATTTTTGAATAACCAAGAATTTTTTTATAGTGGCTCTAACTACTATAATTGGAAAACTGAATTGAATAATTTCTTAGGCTCCTTTCAATTATTTGAAAAGTTTCTTTATACTCAACATTTCTAATCATTAGGGGAAAGCAAATTAAAACCACAATGAGATATTATCTCATACCTGTCAGCATGGCTATTATCAAAAACACAAAAGATAACAGTGTTGTCAAGGATGGAGAAAAAAGAAAACCCTTGTACACTGTTGGTGGGAATGTAAAGCTATTATAAAAAATGCTATAGAGGTTCTGCAGCAAACTAAAAACAGAACTACCATATGATCCAGCAAGCCTATCCCTGGGTATTATCCTCAAATATTTGAAATTAGTTTGCTGAAGAAATGTCTGGACTCTCATGTTAACTGCAGAATTACTCACAGTGACCAGTTATGGAATCAGCCTAAATGTCCATCAACAGATGAATGGATAAAAAAATGAAATACTATTCAGCCTTAAAGAAGATAGGAATTCTGTCACCTGCAACAACATAGAATTGGAGAACATTATGTTGAGTGAAATAAATCAGGCACAGAAAGAAAATATTTCATATTCTTACCTATATGTAGAATCTAAAACAATTGAACTAATAGAAGCAGAAGGTAGAATGGTGGTTACAGAGGCTGAGGTGTGAGGGGAATGGGAAGATGATGGTCAAAGGGCACGAAATCTCAGACAAGAGAAATACGCTTGGTTTTCTTTTGAGATCTATTATGCAGCATGGTGAATATAGCTGAAAATAGAATATCGTATATTTCAAAATTGCTAAGAGTAAATTTCAAATGTTCTTACCACAAAACATTAAGTATTTGAGGTGATGAAAATGTTAAATAGCTTGATTTAATTATTTTGCATGATATTCACAAATAATATCATTTGTACCCCATAAATTTATACAATTATAAGTTGTCAATTTACAATAAAATAGGTAAAAGTTTACAATAACCAAAATAGGAGAAAAATGTGAAACAACACACAAAACATGAAGAGTAATAGAGTGGTAAGCTGAACTGCATTAATATTGGGGCATTCAAGGTATGCTGCAATTAATACTGCCAAGAGTCTCAGGGCGCATACAATCCAGATATGAGGTCCTACTATAGTTCAATAAAATTACTTGGATTAAAAAAACTTTTCTGATTTTATTTATGTCTATTTTATCAGTTGATCTCCATCCATAAGTCCATGTACCTGAAAGACAGATACTCAGAGAATATAAAATTGCAGTTTCTGTAGCAAAACATCGTATTTTATTTTTAGTCTTAACAGGTATCCCAAAATTGTACTGAAAATATGGTCTGGGTTTGTACTTATAGATCAATGCAGTTCTTTTGACTCAAACAATTCACTTTTATTCATAATTTAATATTTAAATCAAAAGTCTTTTGTTGCCTTTGCATAGTCTAAAACGAACTGCTTAGCTCATGGAATCCATGTTTTCCTATGATGTGTGTTTAAAGATACTAATTACCTAATGAAGTATCAAATAATGTGTTACCAATACAATTTATTTTGTTAAAAGAGAGACTAAAATGATTATCTCAGAAAGAAGGAGTCCAAAAAGAAATGAGTCACATACGTTCAGTGTCTGTTATGCCTGTTTTTCACTTGGACGCCATGCTAGCATTTCCTCTGGGGCATGTCAAGTACCTGAGTACTTCACATGATGACTGCACTGACTCATCTGGAAATGTAACACATTTTCACAAATTGTTGTCACTTTCAGAATTTTAGTGTGACAGACAAGTATTGGTTGAAAGACAAGTATATGAGAATATAGATCAGCTTTGAGGGTGGATTTAAAGTATATAGCTATCAGGTCTTAACTAGTAATTTTTGGTTCAAATAAATATAAAGAAGAGACATTAAACAAGAGCCAACCAGTACAGTTTTTTTTATATTAATAGTGACAAGGGGACTGGGTGCTGATGGCCCACTCCAGTAACACCAGTGCTTTGGGGGGCTGAAGAGGGACAATGGCTTGAGGTCAAGAGTTCAAGACTAGCCTGGGCAATATAGACAGACTCCACCTCTACAAAAAAAAAATTAAAAATTCGCTAGGTGTGGTAGCACATTCCTGTACTCCTAGATACTTGGGAGGCTGAGGCAGTAGGATAGCTTGAGCCCAGGAGTTCAAGGCTGCAGTGAACTGTGATTGCACCACTGCACTCCAGGCTGTGCAACAGAGCTGTAATTTGAATAGACAATGATACTATGGCATTCCTTTATATAGCACTGATTTAAAATTAGATTAAGATTCAATATAATCATCATGCAATAATAGAAGAGTCAATAGGAACAGTATAATTTTCTCTTCTAAGGCTCCCTTTTGTATGTTGGATTGGAACTCCTTGTCTACCTCTAGCTGTGTAACCAATCAAGATTGGTGAGTAGCATTTATTTCCAAGGGAGTGGTTGGCAAGTTTTAACTAGGAATTTAAATCTAGCTAAAATTGTTTTCAATGTAAAAAAGAAAACACATTTTCTTGTTTGTATCTTTCATTTGAGATAGGCTTCAAATTTAGTATTAGCACTCTGATATATTCTACAAATCAAGCAGATTTCGTTCTTAAGCTTTTATGTTATAGGACACTTTATTTCATCCAGTTGTCTAGTACCAATTGATAAAGCTATGGAAAAAGCTGCACTTTACAAATGCTAATATTTTGAACTCTATGAATAAAATATCTATGAATTTGAGAAGCCAAATGATTGCATTGTAATGAACAAGATTCCTCCATTAAAATAGTATATACTGGCAAGTGGATTTGTATAATGTGTTATGCCAGTTTGTTTAATTCAGACTTCAAATAATCTTTGCCTCAATTATAAATGTTGGCTGTCTGTATAAGCCACTTTAGGACTTCTCCTTTCTGTTTAATCTTATCTGTGTAGTTCAGATTCAAGTCTCTCTTCAATGGAAAGAAGATTTTACTTCCGATTTACTTCCAATGCTGGATTTGCTATTTACTAATTATACGACACTGAGCAAGTCCTTTATCTCAGGGTTAAGGTTCTCATATGTGAAATGAACCTAACAGTATCATCCTACCTAACTGATAGAGTCATTGTGAGAATCAAATAGAATTAAGTAAGATAATCAATGAGAAAGTCTGGAATACTGTGGTCACCCCAAGTAAATTAGTAATAATAATGAAGTAGGCAAGGTTAGCAAATACACAATACAAAGTGAAACTAATGGCATAAAATATCTGTGGGAAATGTAAATATGAGATATGAATCCATAGCTATTTCTTTCCCATCCCTCTTTTCCTAGTTAGCTCTGCATCAGCCTTCCTCAGGAGAATCTTACCCAACTGCCTTCTCTTCTACTCCTACCCCATTACAATGGGTACTATGTGTATTACCTCCAATATACTCTTACAATCACTATGCTTCATAGTGCTACATGTGGTATCTACATGTGTGCATATTATATTGTCTCTTTCATTAGCTTCATGAGAATAGGAACTTGTTTGTTTTACTTACACTTTAAGACCAATACAGTGTGTGTGGCACCAAATCATTGTTGAATGATTGCTGGATAGAAGTTTCAGCTGTTAATATGTTTATCTAAATCCAACTTCAGACACTAACTAAAAATTGGATTCAGAAAACACTTAAAAGAAAAACTCCAGAAACTAATCTATAGAGGTGAAGGCATAGTCAGTCATTCTAGTTAAAATGGGATTAGTTATGCTTGGTCTAAACCCAGATGCATATTGCATCTTTGGGGGCCTCGGCTCGGAGTAAACTTGATTCTTTTGATATTACATGAAAGGGATTTCTGGTTTTAGTATTCTTTATTGAACCACAGTCAGTCATCTTAGATGTTGAAAATCTGCTTGTAAATAAATTTTGAGTCAATTTTTATTTTTCTTTTATAAAATAATTCCTTAAAGTACATTATATATTCAAGGAGAAATCCATATCTTAACACTTTTATTTTTTACTTATGCTGTGCTTTTTTACATGAGCACGTTTTCATTTATTAAGACCAAACTATAGCACATCAACGAGATTGCTCTGTGGACTTAGCACAGGACCCAGAAGCTTATGAGTTCCTGTCACAGCCCTGCACATAACTTCTCATGGCCTTTTGCCAGTCAGTAAGCCCTTCCAGACTTAATGTGCCAGTCATTAGTTGGGATTATAATATGAGTTTCTTCAGTGCCTCACTTGAATGGGAAGAGGATTAATGAATAGTCAGACTTGACCCTAGTGGTGAGAAAGAAATAAATCATTTGCTTTTTAAGGGCTTCACTAACTCTTTGAAGCTAGTAGCTATTTAGTGCTTGGAAAGATAATCTACTAAATGACCCCAGGCTAGCCTTAAAGATGTAATGCACATCCCGAACTGAGAAATTTTCCACTTCTTACCGGCAAGAGCAGGCCTCCCATCTTATAAGAGTGACAGTCATAAATGTGCAGTAGTTTTATCACTTTGTTAAACCTTTGTAAAAATAATGCTGGTGATATTGTACTGGGAATATATTAAAATAAATTTTAGAGATAATATTTTTAAAATAAGAAATACTCTGCTAAGCTGATTTTATGTTTTTCTGTATTTGTAATTTTTTTGGAATAAAAATTTCAAGCAAATTCTAAAAACCACATGTGCTTTTATCATAGCAGTGTTTATTCAACCATCCTGCCAGTCCGTAGCCTTTATGTGTATTTTTAATTAACTGATATAATTACCATGTAAAAGTCTATAAAACATATGTTTAACATTAAAAAGAAGTCTCTATACTTGAAAAGTTTAGAAAGTAATGTCCAGTTGCAAGTCTAACTGTATTTAGAATACAAATCTGGCTACATTTAGCATTTCTGTTCCTGACTATAGCAAGGTCTAAGGTAATATTTTGAATTTTTCCCAAGATTTCAACCATTTTTCTTCATTAACTATTATTTTTCTTGTTGTTGATCAGAACTAGGTTCAGAGATGAGATATCTTTATTTTTTCTTCTAACTTCTCAAACATGGACTTTTAATAAGGCACATTAAGAATTTGAGATGTGGCTAAGCATGGTGGCTCACACCTGTGATCCTAGTACTTTGGGAGGTCGAGGTGGGCAGATCACGAAGTCAAGAGATCCAGACCATCCTGCCCAACATGGTGAAACCCCGTCTCTGCTAAAAATACAAAAATTAGCTGGGCGTGGTGACATGCTCCTGCAGTCCCACCTACTCTGGAGGACTTGCTTGAACCCAGGAGGCAGAGGTTACAGTGAGCTGAGATTGCACTGCTGCATTCCAGCTTGGACACAGAGCAAGACTCCATCTCAAAAAAAAAAAAAAAAAGAGAGAGAGAGAGAGAATTTATGAGATGCACTGAATTTAGAAAATAGACTTCCACAGAATGCCCGGCTATTTAAAGTTTCCCATAGTTACTATGTTTTGAGGCAGTATATGTGAATTTGTTTAGCATAGTCTTGTAGCTCTATAGTAGATGTTAAGTAAATTTGAGTTTTCATTTCCTTTTTGCCTTTAAAATGTATCCAGAATGCGATATTCATATTCCCCATCTGGCCAAATGGCCTGTAGTACCTTCACTGAATAGTCTCATATCTCTTTCTCTCTCCTTTTGTGTTTTCCAATTTCTGTATCCATATCACTGCTCTGTCTTCAATCCAGATTTATTTTCACTAGGATATATATTTTTATCTCTTAAATCTAGTTGCAAATTTATCTTATTGAATTTGAGAAATACGGTATTTTCCTTATTTTCCTAGAATATCCTTGGACTCTCTGCTGCATTTTAGGACTCTGTTAAAGGTCTACCTACTTTTTGCTTTTTCTTGACTGTCTGATGTGGCTTAGATGACCCTCATCTCTGATTTTATAGTGATGTGGTTTGGCTGTTTCCTCATCCAAATCTCACCTTGAAATGTAGCTCCCATAATTCCCATGTCTCATGGGAGGAACTTGGTGGAAGGTAATTGAATCATGGGGGTGGGTCTTTCCCATGCTGTTCTCATGATAGTGAATAAGTCTCATGAGATTTGATGGTTTTATAAAGGGGAGTTTTCCTGCACATGCTCTCTTACCTCCTGCCATGTAAGACGTGTCTTGCTTCTCCTTTGTCCTCTGCCATGATTGTGGGGCCTCCCCAGTCATGTGGAACTGTGAGTCAATTAAAACTCTTTCCTTTATAAATTATCCAGTCTCAGATATGTCTTTATTAGCAGCATGAGAACAGACTAATACACACAGAAATCCATATGAATTTTTACCAATATTTAAAATACCATACTATAATTGTAAGCCCTATAATCTGCCTCATTCACTAGACTGTGGGTCTTAGGGATTGAGGTTCTCAAGCACTGTATTTCATCTCTGTAACTCAGGGCTTAGCACATAGTAAGCATTCAATAAACATTTACTGATTCAATAAATAAAATTCCATTTACTTCTTTGTGTTAGTTCTTAAATTTATGACCTATTGTGCTTCAGGGTATAGATACCTTAGATCATAACTCATATCTGCCTCCCCTTTACAAATAGGTTTCTGCTGCAACTTATTGGGCATGTTTTCCATTGTGAATTGTCTTCTAGTATCATTCATGTTCTCCAAAGTAACCATTCTGTTTTCATTGTTTTAACTGAACATTTTTATTTTACCACTTTCATTTCCCATATAAAGCCTTTCTGATCAAAGTCGTGAATTTGTGAGCAAACATATCGAGTCTTCTAGTTCTCAAGAGATGAATGTTTGTCCCAACTAAAGAATTTGTCTTTTTGATATGAAACAATTTCAGAAATCCAAATCAAACTGCATAATCTCATAACCATTCATTTATCTTACTCTTTTCTCTCCCACACTCAAACTTTCAGTTTGAATTAAAAATGAAACCTTAGTTTCATTTGTCTTGAATTTTCTGTGAGCACAGATATTTATAGATATTCCTTCATAGTGGTTTTCATCTCAGTGTGAAGCACCAGTGTGGGGCATGGTCTGTGGATATGTCTGAGAAAGATCAACTACTTCCGAAGAGCCATATCAGTCTGTTGAAGTCATTTCCATTCCCACAACCCAAATCTAATTCTGTGTACTTTCTCTGGTTCCCAGCTTTGTCATTGCGATCATGACATGTATTACCTTTTAATTCTACAAAAATAATTTACCTAGGCTTATTCAGAAGGTCTAGAAAAACCCACTGTGAGTCAACATCTCAGTGGTATGGCATAGGGCAAATCATTTAGTATTTTTTCACTCTCTTCCCTAATTCTCTTTTTTAATTATTTTCTTAGCAGTGGTGCTAAGAATATTTTATTTCCTTCCATTCTATTTGTAGCCTTTTCTTTACATAAAGAAGGAAGTCTCCATTTCATCTAGATTTTTTAGTTTATGTACATAGAGATGTTCATAATAGTCTCTGAGAATTTTTTGTATTTCTGTGGGATTGGTTGTAATGTCATCTTTTTCATTTCTGATTATGCTTAATTGGATCCTCTCTTTTTTTCTTTATTAATCTAGTTACCAATCTATCAATCATATTTATCCTTTAAAAAACCAACTTTTTATTTTATTAATTATTCGTATGGATTCTTGGGTTTCAATATTGTTCAGTTCTACTTTAATTTTAGTTACTTAATTTCTTCTGCTAGCAATGGGGTTAGTTTGTCCCTGTTCTTCTGATTCCTCTAGGCATTATATTAGAATGTTAATTTGAGATTTTTCTAACTTTTTGATGTAGGTGTTTATTGCTATAAACTTTCCTCTTAACATTGCTTTTGCTACATCCCAGAAATTTTGGAATGACATGTTTCTGTTTTC
Organism: Plecturocebus donacophilus; assembly: GCA_004027715.1. Taxonomy (NCBI): domain Eukaryota; kingdom Metazoa; phylum Chordata; class Mammalia; order Primates; family Pitheciidae; genus Plecturocebus; species Plecturocebus donacophilus. The sequence goes on along the minus strand of PVKP010041872.1, from coordinate 3,254 downwards.
ATTTATCTCAAATAATTTTTGTTATTTCTGCTTAATTTTGTTGTTTTCTCAAAGTCATTCAAGAGGAAATTGTTTAATTTTCATGTAATGGTGTGGTATCTTGGTATTGATTTCTATTTTTATTCCACTATGATCCAACAGTATGGTTAGTACAATTTTTAATTTATTGAGACTTGCTTTATGGCTGAGCATGTGGTAATCCTGGGATATGTTGCATGTGTAGATGAGAAGAATGTATATTCTGTGGTTGATGGATGGAATATTCTGTAGATGTCTATTAGGTCCAATTGGTCAAGTGTCAAATTTAAATTCAGAATTTCCTTCTTAGCTTTCTATCTTGATGGTCTCTCTAACACTGTCAGTGGGATGTGGAAGTCTCTCACTATTATTGTGTGGCTACCTAAGTCTTTTTGTAGCTCTAGAAGTACTTGTTTTATATATCTTGGTGTTCTAATGTTGAGTGTGTACTCTATTTACACAAACTAAAAAATATATAGAAATGGATAAATTCTTAGAAACACACAACTTCTCAAGATTGAATCAGGACAAATGTGAAATCTTGAACAGACCAATATTGAGTTCTGAAATGGAATCAGTCATAAAAAACCTACCAACCCCCTAAATGCCCTGGAGAAGACAGATTCACAGTTGAATTATATAAGCTGTACAGAGAAGGGCTTGTACCAGTTATACTGAAACCATTCTAAAAAATCAAGGAGGAGGGCCTTCTCCCTAACTGATTATATAAAACCAGCCTCACCGTAGTACCCAAACCTGGCAAAGACACAATGAAAAAGTAAAACCACTTGCCAGTATCCCTAATAAACACAGACACAAAAATTCCTCAGTAAAACACTAGCAAACCAAATCAAGCAGCACATCAAAAGGTCAATTTGCCACAATCAAGTAGGCTTCATTCCTGGGATGCAAGGTTGGTTCAACATACACAAATCAATGAATGTGATTAACCACACAAATGGAATTAAAAACAAAACCTATATGATTTTATCAATAAATGCAGAGAAAGCTTTCAATAAAATCTAACATCCTTTCATGATAAAAACCCTCAACAAACTAGGGATTAAAAGAATGTGTCTCAAAATAACTAGCACCATCAATGATAAACCCATTGCCAACATCATACTAAGTGGGCAAGGGTTGGAAGCATTCTCTTTAAGAATAGGAACTGTCAGCCTTGGTGACATGGTGAAACCCCATGTCTACAAAAAAATGCAAAAATTAGCTGAGCATGTTGCCTGTGGTCCCATGCTACTTGGGAGGCTGAGGTGGGAGGATTGCTTGGGCCTGGGAGGCAGAGATTGCAGTGAACCAAGATCAGGCCACTGCATTCCAGCCTGGGTGACAGCATGAGACAGTCTCAAAAGGAAGAAAACAAAAGAATAGTAATAGAAACTAGACAAGGATCTCTACTCCTATTCAAAAAAGTACAGAAAGTCCTAGACAGAGCAATCAGGTAAGAGAAATAAATAAAAGGGATCAAAATAGGAAAAGAAGTCAAATTATCTCTTTACTGACAATATGATTATATACCTAGAAGACCCAAAAGACTCCACCAAAAGGCTCCTAGACCTGATAAACAACTGCAAGAAAGTGTCAGCATACCAAATAAATGTACAAAAATCAGTAGGATTTCTACACCAATAACATTCAATCTGAGAGTCAAATTAAGAATACAATCCCACTTACAAAAGTCACAAAAATATATGAAATATCTAGGAATACATCCAATCATGGAGTTGATAGCTCTCTACAAGAAGAACTTCAAAACACTGCTGAAGTCATAGATGACACAAATGAAAATACATTTCATGTTCATGAATTTGAAAAATCAATATTAAAATAGTAATACTGCCCACAGCAATCTATAGATTCAACCCTGTTCCTATCAAACTATCAATATCATTTTTGATAGAATTAGCAACAAACTATTCTAAAGTTCACATAAAACTGAAAAGGAACTTGAATCACCAAAGCAATGCTAAGCAAAAGGAACAAAGCTTGAGGCATGATATGAACCAGCTTCAAACTATGCTATAAATCTGCAGTAACCAAAACAACATTGTACTGGCACAAAAACAGACGTATACACCGATGGAACAGAATAGAAAACCTGGAAATAAAGCCACACACCTACAACTGTCTGATTTTCAACAAAGTCAACAGAAATAAGCAATGGGGAAAGGACTGTCTATTCAATAAATCATACTGGAATAGCTTGCTGGCCATATGCAGAAGAATGAAACTAGACCCCTACCTTGAACCATATACAAAAATTAATGCGAGATGGATTAAATATTTAAATGTAAGACCTCAAACTATAAAAATCCTAGAAGAAATTCTAGGAAATGCCTTTTTGGACATTAGCCCTGGCAAATAATTTGACTAAGTCCTTCCTCAAAAATAATTACGACAAAACAAAAAACAAGTGAGACCTAATTAAATAGCTTTTGCACAACAAAAGAAGCTATCAGAAAATTAAACAACAACACATAGGGTGAGAGAAAATATTTGCAAACCATGCATCCGACAAAGGTCTAATATCTAAAATCCAAAAGTGTCTTAACTCAAAAACGAAAAATGAGATAACCCCATTAAAAAGTGGGCAAAGGACATGAGCAGATACTTCTCAAAAGAAGACATACAAAGAACCAAAAGAAGTATGAATAAATGCTCCACACCACTAATTATCAGAGACATGAAAGTGAAAACCTTAGTGAAAGATCATCTCACACTAGTCAGAATGACTATTATTGCAAAAACAAAAAATAGCAGATGATGATGAGGCTGCAGAGAAAAGGGAAGACTTATATACTGTTGTTGGAAAAGTAAATTAGTTCAGTCACTGTGGAAAGCAGTTTGGAGACTTCTCAAAGAACTTTAAACAGAACTACAGTTTGATCCAGCTATCCCATTACTATCCCAAAGGAAAACAAATCATTCTACCAAAAGGACACGTGCACTCATTTGTTCATCACAGTACTATTCACAGTAACAAAGACATGCAATCAAACTAGGTGCCCATTATCAGTGGCCTGAATAAAGAAAATGTGGATAAAGAAAATATTTTCCATATACTGTAAAATACCATGGAATATTATGCAGCCATAAAAAGAACAAAATCATGTCCTTTGCAGCAACATGGATGCAGCTGGAGGCCATCATCCTAAATGAAACGATACAGGAACAAAACCAAAAATACTGCATATTCTCATTGATAGTCCCTATGTCCATTG
>PVKP010041871.1:0-18454 GCA_004027715.1 Plecturocebus donacophilus | reverse complement strand
TTTTATTCCTTGTTAAAAAAGAAACAAATTAGACACTGAATTGAAGACATCAAAAATAAACATTCATTGAAGACCAGAAACTACAGAAATGTTCTCTCTAGATCTATATCTAGGAGTTGATTATCTGGAAGAAATAGAAATGTTTTGTAAGTCACATAAAGAAAAAAATTGAAAATGAAACAAAAGATTATATAAAAAGATGTCAATTTTTCATAAAAATATACAATGTGATGTAAAACCATTCTCATAAATTTAGAATCAATACTAGTCAAATCAGAATCAAATCAGAAAAACAGCAAAGACTTAAGAAATAAAAAGAAACTTAATTTATTAAATCTTTCTAAAATATTCTGTGGCCAAATGATTTTGCAGATAAACTTTTAAAGAACAATTAATTCCCATACCATATAAAATATTCCAGGTCATAAAAAAATTAAAAACGAAAAAATTCACATTGTGAAGCTGTCATAACCCCAATCATGAAAGCCTGATCCATGGCTGGTAAGTATGTATACATGTTCTGTGCCCATCACAGGCATGCATAGACACACGAAAATTGTGACACTAGTTGTACTTCTTCAGAGATGAAGAATGTGAAATAAAATATTAGCCAGTTAAAGAGCAGTGAATTCAATAACAAATTACAGTAGGCTAAGCAAGGTGGCTCACACCTATAATTTCAGCACTTTGGGAGGCCAAGGTGGGTGGATCACTTGAGGCCATGAGTTCAAGACCAGACTGGGCAACATAGTGAGACCTGTCTTTACAAAAAATTAAAAATTAGCCAGTCATGGTGGCATGTGCCTGTAGTCCCAGCTACTGGAGAGGTAAGAGGAGGATCCCTTGAGCGGAGGAGTTTGAGGTTGCAGTGAGCTATGATCACACCACTGTACTCCAATCTGAGCAATAAAATGAGACCTTGTCTCTAAGAATGAATGAATAAATAAATAACAGGTAGATTTTATGGGAATGCAAGGATAGCTTAAATATTTTTATATCAATTAACCCATTTATGCTGGAGGTTGCAGTTTTTTGAATTTTTGCATGAGTAAGATATCAGACTTTGATGATGACCTTGAGCAGCAGGACATAAATAACTCCCACATGCTTAGCATTCCAATAATGGAACACTAGGCATAAGTGGATTTTAATAAATCAGATCAACAGTTCAATAAGAAAAGTCATTTCTTTCCAAATTAATTTGTAGCTTAATTAATTCTCATTCAAAAACTCGGTGAAATTTTCCTTGAATTAAAGTCATATAATAATAAATCAGAAAGAATAAGTCAAAGCATTTTGCAAAATTACAGAGATTTTCCTCCCAGATTTTAAAACAAAAGCTGAAATGAAACTGACCATTAATGAGGTCAAATAGCCCAGAAATAGATACAGGCACATATGAGAATGTGTTATATTATCTTTGTAAAAGATTTAGAAACTAGAAGGTATGGATTATTAAACAAACAAGAACACTGTGCTTGGGATAGTGGACATTGGGATGGTAGTGGGAAAGAAGGCACATTTGATAATTACCTTATTCCAAATACCAAAATTAATTTCAGGTGGATTAAGAAGTATGCATTTAAAAATTACATCAGTTTTTAAATGTTGTGAAATATCTAACTGGTCAATAAGCATGTATAGCTTTTGGTATAAAAAGCAGTAAACAGGCCAGGCGTAGTGGCTCACGCCTGTAATCCCAGCACTTTGGGAGGCCGAGGTGGGCGGATCACCTGAGGTCAGGAGTTTGAGACCAGCCTGGCCAACATGGAGAAACCCCATCTCTATTAAAAAAAAAAAAAAAAAGCAGTAAACATTATTTTTCATTGCTTCTTCTCACTCTTCCCAAGTGGCTGATGAGAGTGTGTTCAATGTCTCACCTCAGGAGCCTGCTCTGGAGTCAGCTGTGATGTACTGATGCCATGGAACTCCACTGCCAGTGACCCACTGCCTCCGGCCGTACACGACAGTGCCTTGACCCAACAGCCATCGAGTACTGTGTGGATTTCCACCTGAGGAGAAGGCCTGGGGAGGCCACAGTGCACCATTGCACAGGGCTGTCCTGATACCTCACCCAGAAAGCCGTCTCAGACTTCAGCATTGCGGTCTTGCCCACTCTCTGCCTTAGGCTCCCAGGGGAATCCAAGACAGAAAACCAAGACACTGGCTTCCAACAGCAGAGCTCCATGTTTAAGCTACGTATTTTCCCTGTTTGCTTTGCTACTATGTGTTGATTTTAAGATCTTTTTTTAATCCCTTTGATTCAGCTAGTATTCCATGTCAACAATTTGTCCAGAGGAAAACTGTTGGAGGGGGGTAGAGGGAGGAAGGTGGGAATTATTATTTAATACATCATTAATGCTTATTAATCTCTCACAAGCATCTTCATCTTGCAAATCCTAAGGGAAAAGCGAGTCCCTGCAGTGAGCACTAGGGACAGTCTAATTCTGGGATTGCTCAACCGTCAAGTCTGCAGGTCTCCCTTCAGCCACCTCCTTCCTGCTAAGCTTCTAGCCTACCACACTACCAGTCATTCCCATTGCTTTGCAATCACAAGCCACAGGATGAGAAGTTCTGACTCACCCATGCCATGCCCAGGTCTATCTGAAACAACGTCTCATTAAGAATTTAGGGTTCTTTTATGGGTTTACTGACAGTTCCCCCACCCTGAAGCAGAAAGCAGCTTGAGAAAGACCACCGATGGCTCAACTATAGGGCACTGTCAGAATCAGCATGATGTGGTTCAGCAGTGATCACATCTAAACGAAGTTCAGGTAAATGACTTACTGCAGAGAAAAACCATGAGAACATTTTTGTCCTCCAAAATTTATTTCCCAGTAAATATTCAGCAAAGTAGTAAAATGACTTTAAAGATAAAAAATGATTAGGGAAGAGCCTTAGAAAATTTATAGATATAAAAAATTAAATGACAGACTGTGCATTTAATGGACGCAAGAGTTGACTCTCACTCCATGTCTGTGGTTTTTCTGAGCCTGTATCAAATGCATGACTATTTAGGGTGCGTTTATAAAAGCAAATGGAACTGGACTTTCACTCAATTGGGCTTTAACAACCTTCTTTTATGTTTGTTCCTGATATATTCTGAACCTTAGGAAGAAGGTAAAAGGAGGCGAGAAAATAGTTATGATGAATGTGTATTAAGTGCCTGCTCTGAAGGAGGCAGTGTTCTTCTCGTTTTAATCCTATGGCAACCTTATTCAATAGGTGTTCCCATAGTTGAGATTTAATAACTGAGGGCCAGAGATTAATTTGCCAAAGCCACACCTTGATGCTAATTATTATTGGAATGCATCACAAAAGCCTAACTGTGTTGTTTTCAACCTCTAAGTTATTTTGTTGCTATGTGCGTTTCCAGATCTGATTTGCTGCTGATTTGTGTGCTATGATCCACTCCTGATGGGGGTCTATGTTATCTTCCAATAATACTCCTTGCTGATGCTGTGTTATGTGTCATCTAACAGAAATGACTCCTTTGAAATAAGTAAATCTTCGGCTTTTTGTTCTGTTGGTGTGATTCAAAGCGAAACAAACAAAAACAAATTTTAAAAACACAACAAAAAAAGATCTGACTTCCAAATAGAACGTTTTTCTTTAAGAGGCATGAAAAGCAACTATTGTTGTGTTACAGTGTTAAAAATCTTCAGTTTTCTTTTACAAAAATGTGTACTATGTAAGCCTTGCAAACAAAAAAACAACAAAAAAGAATAAGCAGCCTGCTGTGTGGCATCTGAACTTTTATAAAGGTTTCCTTGTGCCAAATAAGTGCAAAGATTTAATTTACTATTAAAAACCATAAGCATATGTTATAGTTCCAGAAGAATTATTTTGTCATCAAGTGATTTTGATCTTTAGTGTCAATATTTATATTTAGATTAATTTTTATAAATGAAAATATTTTAATGGTTTAAGAAAATGAGGACAACAGGATAATATCTTTGATGACTTCAGAAAGTTATGCTTCCCTTCATGTTATATGCACATTGCCAAGAATTACTGTCAAGAGAAATGATGATAAAGAAGTAAAAGACATTTATGAAAATAAAGATTGTGTGTGTGCAATTTTTTGGTAAAGGGAGACTAGGAGTGAGTAGGGGATAGGGAAAGAAGTCATGTAACTGGAAGGGCCAAGATTCAAAGCCTTCCTTCCAATTACACTCCTCTCCCCTCCCTGGCAAGTTGTCCTGACAACAGGATTTCCCAGTGTCCACCTCCACTCAAGTGGTCACCCAAGTAAGACCAGCAGTTCTCAAAGGGAGATACAGTGTGATTTGCCCCCCAGAGAACATCTGACAATGTCTGGAGACATTTTTTATTGTAAAACAACTAAGGGTGTGCTGCCCCTGGCATCTAGTGGGCAGAAAACAGGGATACTTACTGCTAAACATCTTACAAAGCACAAAACAGCCCGTGTTAGTCCATTTTGTGTTGCTATAACAGAATAATACAGACTGGGTGACATAAAGAAAAAACTTTAGGCCGGGCGTGGTGGCTCACGCCTGTAATTCAAGCACTTTGGAGGCCAAGGCGGGTGGATCACCTAAGGTCCAGAGTTCAAGACCAGCCTGACCAACATGGTGAAACCCTGTCTTTTATATATATATGTAAATGAAAAAACTTTATTTCCTATAGTTCTAGAAACTGGGAAGTCTAAGGTCAAAGGGCCTGCATCTGGCAAGGGCCTTCCTGCTGTGTCATCCCATGGCAGAAGCGTAAGAAAGCAAGCATGAGAGAGAGCAGGAGAAGCCCAAACTCACTTTTATAACAAACCCACTCTTGCAGAAATGAACCTACTCCTATGATAACAATGTTAATCCATTCAAAAGGGCAGAGCCCTCATGACCTAAATTCTCTTAAAATTCTCACCATTCAGTACTATTGCATTGGGGATTAAGTTTCTAACGCATGAATTTTGGGTGACATTCAAACCATAGCAGCCCCCTACAACAAAGATTAACCCAAAATGTCAATAGTGATGAGGTTGAGAACCTGGGTTAGATCCTAGAGGTGAACTTGGACATCAATGGAGAAGCCCCTGTCAACCTCTAGGGGGATTGTGTAGCTAAGCAGAAAGCAGTGACTTTCTCAATCTTTTGCAGGTTCAGTGGAGGTTGTTGCATCTCTGAGGCTGGCATGCCCAGAAAACTCAAGCCCACACTGACCCCTGTCATTCCCAAATAGGAATATGAACCTTCCACTAACCTAAAATAAATATGTGAAAATAATAGAAGCCAAGAGCCTCCTCTGCCTGGTGGCTTTATGCAGTAAAGCCAGTACCCCAACATGAGTGTACGTCAGAATCGTCTTTCCAGAGATTCTTACCGACGGCATCTCAGGAACAACAAACATTCCAACTTATTGAAAGACAGATTGCTGGGCTCCACCTCAATGTTTCTGTGTTTTGTTTTGTTTTGTTTGAGATAGTGTCTCTCTCTGTCACCCAGGCTGGAATGCAGTGGCGCATACTTTTTTCAAGTATGGAGTCAGTTGAGAACAGTGACTTAGGAAATCTTGGGCTGTAGACACTGCTGCCGGGCAGCAGCGTAGAATGGAGATGCCGAGCATGTGGGCAGCACTAACTCCCATGCAGCTTGTCAGCTGAAGACACAGGGCAGGAAGACAGGGACCCATCACAAGCACCAAGGACTGCTGGGGCACTAAGATCTGTGGTTCAAACCAGAGACCCAGGAAAAGCTGGGAAAACAGCCCATTTGGCAACAGGGAAAGGGAGGAAGGGCAATCTCCATCATTAGATGCCTGCCATGTACCATGCATTATTCTGTCCTTATACATCAATTAAGCTTTACAGTCTCTGAGGAAGTTCACAGCAACCTCACTTTACACCCAAGAAAATGAGGCCCTAAATGAAATTGGTGAATAGGGCAGCATTTTCTAGAACCACAGTTTCCCTAAACAAATAGTAAGACTGGATCACATCTGGTTAAAATGAGACTTTTCCTAACATCATTTAATATAAAGAAAATACCTGAGGTTATTAAAACAAAACAAACACAGTATTAGTGGTTGTCCACAGAAAGGAGCACTGCTGGCTGGCGACAGGGCCTCCCTCCTTGACCAAATTAGTCAGGCTTCTCTGAGTCCCCTTCTCAACCAGGTCTTGCCCTTAGCCTGCCAACACCAGTTCAGCAAGCCAGTTTAGTGAGAACCCCCACCCTTAATATCTAATCAAGCTCCTCTTAATAGTTTTCTATCCACTGATTTCCTCACCCAGTCCATTGGCTAAAAATCCCCAGCTATCCTTGCTGTATTCAGAGTTGACTTCAGTTATAAGTCTCTCTTCCCTACTGCAGTAGCTCAAATAAAATCTGTCTTGCCATTTTAAAAAAGTATCCAGTGCAATTTCTCTTTGACAGTGGCTTAAGGTGAAAGGGAAATTTGTCACCATAGACTGTTTTGTGCCATTTAAGCTTTGAGTATAAAAACATATTGCCTATTTAAAATAAACAAGAAAAGGGGGAAATTGATTCTTGATCCTCAACAACCAATCTGTGAAGGAGTGAGTAAATATACAGCAGCTTCAACCATTAAAGTATCTACTCTTAAGGAAAAAAAGAGGCATTACACTGGATGAGGAAGCCACCATTTGCATAAAATCACTAGTGTACTAGCCACACATCATTCCTATCTATAAAAGCAAGTCTTGTGAGGCTCCCAGAAAGACAATGTATCTGACTAGTCTGACCCCTCCACCATTAATCTGAATGAAATTTGTGTGGGATTGCAGACCAAGATTTTCATACACACATACACTCACAGCCTATCCTTCACAGCATAAAATTAAAATGCAAAGCTTCTCAGGCGAGAAACATTTATAAGAATGAGTTTGAACTATACCTTTGGTTTGGAATTAAATTGTACTTTTGTTTGTTTGGCTTTCTCTCCTAAGCTGTATACTCAGAAAGGAACACAAAAAAGTTCAATACGGCCAGGAATATTTGCTGTTTGTCACAGATGAAACCTGATAATAAGCTATTTGGGAAGGATTTTTTAAGGAACTCTATGGCCAGAAATCAATTGGAAGCTAATATTCAGGATATGCATACACTTTTTAAGGCTGTTCTGTTGTCTCTATTAAATCTTGCTTCTCCTGTGGGAACGTCTTAGTCAACTGAAATTGCTTTTCTAAAAGCCCTGCGAACTTTATCTGTTCTGCCTGTCTGTCCACCTTCTTCCTTGTTAGTGTGATTTTTGACTATTTGAATATAAAGCAAAGGAAAAATGTTAGGGATCTTTTCTACAGCCAGGCGCAGTGGCTCACGCCTGTAATTCCAACAGTTTGGGAGGCTGAGGTGGGTGGATCACGTGAGGTTAGGAGTTTGAGACCAGCCTGACCAATATGGTGAAACCCCATCTTTAAGAAAAAAAAAAGATCTTTTCTACAAATATTAAAGGCTTTTTATTCAAATTGGCTTAAGAGATAAATGAGTATACCTGAAATTCCTAGAAATATAGGAACTCACCTAAATGCTTTTCAGGTTTACATGACTTGAGTAAATCTTTAATAACTAAGACAAGTTTAAAATTGTCAGTTTAATGAGAACACTGGTGTCTTCTGAGTTGTCAACAATACTTATGCACTTAACTTTAGGGTTCTTGCTTTGCCACGACTGCCTGACATGCACGAGCCGTCAAAATGGATAATAACAAAATAGCTTGAGATGATAGCAGCTTTGTCTTATGTCTCATGTAATTTTCATGAGTGTTCCAAGCGTAATTGTTAAGAATGAATAGGCTGGGCACAGTGGCTCACGCCTGTAATCCCAGCACTTTGGGAGGCTGAGGCGGGCGGATCACAAGGTCAAGAGATCAAGACCATCCTGGCCAACATAGTGAAACCTCATCTCTAGTAAAATACAAAAATTAGCTGGGTGTGATGGCATGTGCCTGTGGTCCCAGCTACTCGGGAGGCTGAGACAGGAGAATTGCTTGAACCCAGGAGGCAGAGGTTGCAGTGAGCTGAGATCGCACCACTGCACTCCAGCCTGACGCCTGGCTATGAAGCGAGACTCTGTCTCAAAAAAAAAAAAAGTGAATTAAATAGATGTAACTGGAATAAAAATTTATAAATGTACTTTTTTAACAATAATTATATTTTATAATATGTCTGCTTTTAACGGTGTCCCAAATCTCTTTGGTAACCATACCCTTAGAGTTTTTCTAAGTTAAATTTTAAATCTAGATCATTTCCAAGTAAGGCAAAATACTGAAACATTAATTGTTGAACATAAATTTTAAAGTATATACACTTCATCTCATTTTCATGCCTTATCAAAAAGCTAAACATATTTGAGTCTCTTAATTTATAAAGCAGTAATCCAGATAAGCCACTTGCTCAAGGACACTTGCCTGACACCAGCTGTCTCCCCCAAAAAGCTAATGCCAACTCCTGCAGCAAGCCCCTGTAACCAATGGTCCTTGTTTCAAAACAGCTTATGTGGACTTTTTCTTTGTGTCTTTAAAAGCTTTCCCTTTCCCCAAACCCCTTGGATGTACCTACGATCCATCATAGCACGCATATCTTCATAGCACGCATATATGGGATTGCAATCTCCTGCTAGTCCCAAATAAACTCTCTGCTTTGGAAAGTCAGTCTCTCGATTGCTCATTTTATGCTGACAACTACCATTAGTGTGCCTGGCACAATAATGTTTCCTAAACATTAACAGCAAACAAGCTAACATTTAAATGGTCAAACACAGATCAGGAGTGGGAGGTTAAAGAGAACAACATCAGTAGACCATGTGAAATCCTCTCCAGGCAGGCATTTCCTAGCCAGAATTCTGATTTCCTCATCTTCCCACCACACCCCATTCCCATCAGATGGCAAGAACTGTAAGACAGTAAAGACAGTCCAGCTACATCCAAGTTATGTGTATTGATCTTTCACAAAGGGTATTCTAATCATTGAAATTTTGATAAAACACACTGAAGTACAGGAGACATTTGGTGTGTTTCTTTAAAAATAACTTCTTACATGAGAGCCGCTCTATTTTTCTCCCAGGGAAAGTACTTCCCATATAAAATTTGCATTTTACAGAACAGTTGGCTGTGTGAGCCTTCTGTCTCTACAACTGAGTTGTAATTATGATAAAGTGCAGGTAAATGGAGTTGCATTTTAAATAGCTTTCTAAGGGCTGAAAACCTTTAATATGCACTTCAAATATTGGAAACCTCAAAAAAGTTATCAGAAGTATCCAGCTTAGTGGAACCAAGTCTAAAATAGTTTTTAAAAAATGTTTTATATCAAATTTGTTATGTTTGGTAAAGATGCAAGATTTAAGGCAGTGTTTCTCAAACTTTACTGTGCAGAGAGCTTCTGATTCAGCAGGTCTGGAGTACAGCCTAAGACACTACACTTCTGACGAGTTCCCAGGTGAGCCAATGCTGCCAGCCACACTGAGCAGGAAGGTTCAACGGAGTTCCTCAAGGGGCCCCCTGGGGGTGGAGGCCCAGTTACCCACACTGACAGCCTGTTGATGGATGCCTCCTTTGCAACTTTTCCTCCCTTCCTTCTTTCACTTCACCCACCCTCAGTATTTTTCCTAGGATTGCCTCCCAAATGAACAACTCGACTCAGAGAGTGCTTTGGGAGAAAACCCAAACTAAGACATCCCCTGCTCTCCGTGTGTGTTTGCATCTCTTTCTCCTGCACTGGCCCAAGAGCTTCTTGAGGAACTGGGTTCCATTTTCCCCACACAGAGACTGGCCCAGAGCAGGTGCTGAAATGAGCTTGATTCACCAAGGCGGGCTGTGGTGGTGCTGGCTCTAGGCTCTGGTCACCTCTACCCATGTGACTGAACTGCATGAAGATCATGCACAGCAGGGGAGCAGTCTCTCTCATGCCTATCCTGAAATTGGGGGTGAGGATCCCCCAACACTGAAGTGTGGGAGGAATTCCAACACCAAGACGAAGGATTACGAGGCTCCGTCAACCTCTCCTTTTCCTTCACGCCTCATTTGGAGAGGGTGATATCACCCCAGGCAGTAATGAGTGGTCCAGGAACCTGCTCCCCAGAGTCTGGTACAAGCCCATGTATTTCCAGACTCTCATGATCCATGAAGCCCAACAAGACACAGCATCAACTTTGGCTTAGTCAAGCCACACCAGTTTAAATGCCCTCTCTGGGCTGAGTGAGAGTTAACACGGAGTTTATGAATACCATTGCCTTCTCCCACCATCACTGGCAAACCAAGGTAGAGCTTGAAGTGCTCATTCTCTTTATTGATTTATCTGAACATAGCTCCTGTGTGCAGTCATGATCCCTTTTTTTCTCTGAGTGGATCCCTCCCCTTCCTCCTTTACCAACAAAAAGCCAGAACTTGGGGAACCCAAGGGTTAGAGCAGTAGTTTTCCAAAGTGGAGTCTAGACTATACATAAGGTATAGAAGATGGTCAATCAGGAGCAAGCAAAAGATAACATTAGAACTTTTATTTGTTTTAATCTGAAAGTAAGGTTTACAAATATTAATGTGGATAGCTGAGAGTAGGGACGTGTAAATAATTTATAAATAAACATACATATTTTGGGAGTACATTATCAAACAGTTTTTACTGATGGGGTGTGTGGCTTAAAAGGTTTGAAGGCCATCTAACAGAAAGGCTAGCAAGCTTCTGATGACTCACGTTCCCCCTCCAGCTTGTTCTAATCCCTACCCCTGTACGGGGTAGTGCTAGTTCTTTAGACCTGACTCAGCGTGAAAGGGCAGACAGAAGAAAGGCAGAGGTGGGGAGGTAATCCAGAGAGCTCCTAGCCAGTGGTGACCCACAAAAGGGAATTGGGTCCTGGGATGTGTGTTGTGCCAATCCTTTCGTGAAACCTTTCTGTTGATCTTGTGTCTTCCCTGCTCTCCTCCCCAGGCCAGGGAGAGAATGTCTACTTACTATCGAGCTACTTTAACTTCAGTTCTAAAGGACAACAGCTTATCACTGCCTAGCAATATACCAGTGGGTTGCCTTGAAGTTTGGGCTTTCCAATCAAGTATATCTGTGAAATGGGCAAGGTTAAATCTTCCTGCTGACAGAGGTAAGAGCCATGTGGCATTGTCAGGCAAGTGAAGGAGGTAACAGACTCCTCCTCTGTCCAGCTCTGCCTCTCTCTATGTTTATAGTGTTCAAAGTTAGCCAGGCAGGAGTGGCAGCTGCTTACAAGCCCAGCAACCCAAGAACCTCTGTGAAGTCTAATTGTGCAAGAAAACTGCACTGAATATCTATACATCTGTTAATTATTAAGACCTTCCATGAGCCCAGAGAGTCTGTAGCCTGCCACAATTAGGAAAATTTGGCATGCTCTTGGCACTTCCCAGATGGCTCCTTCAAGTGTGCCAAGTACTCAGCCTTGTACTGTTCAGGGAGGTTTGGGGAGACAAGGCTGAGTGCCTAAGGGCCTGGGAGCTGTGAAAACCACCTTCTCTATATGCTGTCCCACACGACAAGGAACACTGCTGGCCTAGAGCCACAGCCTGCGGTAACCACGACACATGGTGGTGAGGTGACAGGATGATAAGGCATGTAACTGCTGTCCTCATTCACTGAGCACTGTGGTAATTACTTAATTGAAGATAAGAGGGCTACTCGTAGGCAGTGGTGGTAGTAAATGTTTTCTACTGTACTTCTTTTTTTTTTTTTTTTGAGATGGAGTCTCGCTCTGTCGCCCAAGCTGGAGTGCAATGGCACAATCTCAGCTCACTGCAACCTCCGCCTCCCAGGTTCAAGCGATTCTCCTGCCTCAGCCTTCTGAGGAGCTGGAATTACAGGTGCCCCGCCTCGGCCTCCGAAAGTGCTGGGATTACAGGCGTGAGCCACTGCGCCCAGCCTCTACTGTACTTCTATCTTCAACACACCCTTTTCTGTTTCCTAGTAATGACAATAATTTGCAATTTCAGAGCCTGTCCTTTCTGATTTATTCTTCTGTACTATTTCATTCACTGCAGGACAAATCCACTGAGCAGTCAGAAAGACTTTTAAAGACAGTCTTTAAAATGGGAAGGCAGGGCAAGCATGCTTTGCTTGATAAACATAGGACGTGTAAAGAAGCCTCCACTGTAGACAGACTCTATGAATGAGCATTTTTACCATATTTGTAATTTGGGTCTTTGTAGAGACACCTTGGTGATGAATGGGATGTTCATTTAGGTCTGCTGGGCTGAGGTTTCCTCTTTTCTTTAAACGACTCGGTTATTCTCTTTCCTGTGTCCAAGCTCATCACTTTGAGCTGATGAAATGCTGACTGTCTGGACACAATAGCTTCTGCTGACGTCACTCGGCTGGACATCAGCTTGGTGCCCATCGATTGCTGAATTGTCTGATGACAAAGGTGTAAGTCACCCCTTTTGACTTGAAACAATAAGGATTCTGCTTCCCTTGGCCCCCACTCTTCCTTGATTGCAGGGGAAATGGACTTCTCGGCTAACACTAAAAAGGCAAATCTAAATGTGGTTGGAAAGCCTGTTCCAGGCATTGTCAGAGCTGCACTGTAACCCTACAGAAATTTTGGATCACAGTTACTGGCAGGTCCCAATGTGTCCTCTAAGGGTCACAGACTTTTCAAGCTAAAACCTTTTTAAACTCTGTATCTTACCACATTACTTTCAGTCTCTTGGAACACCTCCCTGTGATACTGAAAATCCTACCCAATCCTTCAAGAATGCTCAGCTCAAAATGTTACCTCTGTGATGTCCCTAACCCATTCCTAGCCCAGGATAATCCTGGCATAACCCAGATGATTGAGATGGGTAGGCTTCATGGCACTCAAAATCTAGGTTCAAACATACACTTGGTTCAAACCCCTAATTCTATTTTCGGTGAAGCCCAAAGTCCTTCCAAAAAGCATATGAATTTATACTTAGAAATCAACGGTTTCCGGTCTTTGCTTCCTTGTTACAGCCTCTGTCTTGTACCTTATCAACCCAGACAGGAAACTCAAACCATTCACCATTTTCACTTACTGCAACAACAACAAAAAACAACCAACTTTCCCTCATAGTAGACCTCAATGAAGGGCAGACAGAGCTGGAAGAAGCGGAGGAGAGGGGCGCACACAGCATGTTTCAGTCTCTTCCTGCTGCTATGACAGAATACCTTAGACTGGGTAATTTACAATTAATAGAAATGTATTTCTCATAGTTCCGGAGGCTGGGAAGTCCAAGATCAAGGCATGTCTGCTAAGGGCTCACTCTCTGCTTCCAAGATGGTACTTTCTCCCTGTGTCCTCACATGGCGGAAGGGCATGAAGAGACACACAGACTCCCTCAGGCCCTTTTATAAGGGCACTAATCCCATTCAGGAGGGCAGAGTCCTCATAACCCAACCACCTTCTAAACGCCCTATTAATATTATTGCATTGGCAATTAAGTTTCCATATGAATTTTGGAGGGAGACATTTAGACCTCAGCATTCCACTCCTAGCCCCTCAAATTTATGTCATTCTCACATACAAAATACACTCATTCCATTTCAACAGCCACAGAAGTTTTAACTTTTTCCAGCACCAACTCAAAAGTCTAAAGTCCAAACTCTCACCTAAATTAGATATGGGTGAGATACAATCCATCCTCAGGCAAATTGCTCTCCAGCTAGGAGCCTATAAAATCAAACAAGTTATGCCCTTCTAAAATACAGTGGTGGACAGGCATAGGACAGACATTCCCATTCCAAAAGAGGAAAACAGGAAGAAAACAGAACTGGTCTCAAGTAAATTCAAATCCCAAAAGGGAACATAATATTCAATCTTAAGGCTCCAGAATAATCTTCTTGAACTCCATGTCCCAACTCCTGGGCACACTGGAGTTGGGCCCCCGAGGCTCCAGGCAACACCACCCCCACAGCCCGGCTGCAGCCCACACCACAGCTCTCACATGCAGGCATCTCATGCCTGCGGCTCTCCCAGACTGGAGGTTCACACTGGTGACTCTATAGTTCTGGGGTTTCAGGGCACCACTAAGCACTTCCCTAGTGGAGCCATCTGCCATGGCCGCACCCCTGTGGCAGTTCTCTGCCTGAGACTCCTGGCTCTTCAGGGCATCCATTGACATCCAGGTGTAGGCAGACATGTGCCCACAGCTCATACTCTCTGTGTACCTACGGAGTTAGCACCACATGGGCATCTGTGCCTTCCAGAGAGGTGGCCTGAGCCACACCCAGGCCCACTGTAGCCACAACTATGGGGACCAAAGAGTGCTGCAACTGAATCTGGGGAGAAGACGCCTGAGGCAGCACTAGGCAGCAAGCCCCGAAGTCCCTCTCCTCTTTCACATTTCTAGAATTTCATACAGGCTTGTTCTCTAACCACCTCCCAACCCAGGCCCAGGGCAAGAGTGAGGCTGAAAGTAGGCACGGGAATTGGAGGCAGACTCAGAGACCAAGCAGAAAGAGCCTAGAGGAGAAAAGAAGAGTGAGAGGAGAACCCAGGTTGCCTCCAGGACTGCAGGATCACTGGCAGCTCCTTAACTAAAAGAGTAGAATAGATTTGGGGAAGAAGAATTACTTTCTTTTGCTCTGAAATTCACTCAAAATGTTGCTTGAACTGATTTTGGAATCTCCATACTTTTTAATTAAGTGACTTAAAGATAACCTAAAATTATCATCCTTAGTAATTAAAAGAGATCATGGACTGGTTGTGCCATTTCTGCCACTATTTGTATCTTAGCATCCCAGCTATACAACATGGTGCCTGAATTTATGGTTAACCACATGTAACTTTATAACATCCTAGCTCAAGCATAAAGACAAATCTCATTCCTTATGTATTTTCTGCTAATGGATCAGTGATATCCCCATAGTTAATTAGAGCAATTATACAGAAAATAATGTGTTTACTTTAAAAAGTCAGATTTGGTTTTTGTAACTGGTAGCTTTGATAAATACACAGCTGCTTGTAAGAGGGTAAAGGTCTTCACTCTTTATTATCTATAAGAAAAAGGTACATGAAATCCCTTTCTGCAGTTATCATAAAAAATTCTACTGAAGATATTGTCTATTACATTGCTTGGGATCCTTTATTTATTTTGGAATTATACTCCAAAAAGCAATAACATTGCCCTCCAAACTCATTAGTATTATTGATAGCTCCACAAATTCTCTTGTTTCTGTTAAGGAGTGTTATTATTTTAAAAGCCTAAAATTCACAATTAGGCAAGAGAAAAAAATAAGAGGCATCCAAATAGGAAAAGAGGAATTATCAAGTCAAATTATCTCTCTTCACTGATAGTATTATTTTATACCTAGAAAACCCTAAAGACTCCACCAAAATGGTCCTAGACCTGATAAACTACTTCAGCAAGATTTCAGGACACAAAATCAGTAGCATTTCTGTACATCAATAATGTTCAAGCTGAGAGCCAAATCAAGAACACCATCCCATATATAGTAGCCACACCAAAAACCAAAACAAAACAAAACCCTGAGGAGATAAAGATGGCTGCAAGGAGAACTACAAAACACTGCTTAAAAAACAGAGACAATATTATCAAATGGAAAATATTCTATGCTGATGGATTGGAAAAACCCATACTGTTGAAATGTCCATGCTGCACAAAGAAATCTATAGATTTAACGGCATTCCTATCAAATTGCCAATGCCATTGTTTTCGAATAATTAGAAAAAAACTGTGCAAAAATCAATTCAGAACCAAAAAGAACCCAAAATTGGGCTGTGTGCGGTGGCTCACGCCTGTAATCCCGCACTTTGGGAGGCCGAGACGGGTGGATCACAAGGTCAAGAGATCGACACCATCCTGGCCAACGTGAAACCCTGTCTCTTAAAAAAAAAAGAACCCAAAATCATCTGTTTTCTCACCCTGTCTCCATGAAGTATTCATTCCTAAATGAAGTATATATTAATTTACATAATTGTAAACAATTGTATTTACATAATTGCCCTCCTTTGCTTCCCTTACTCAAAAATGTTTTTGCTGCAGAATAGCTTCCTTATCACTTTTTTTAACTTAAGGGGAAGTTCGAAGGCATTTCCTTCTTGCTGGCAGCTTATTGCCTCCAAGGTAACACAAACAAATGATCTGAGATTCTCCTTCGTCTCATCAGGAACTAGCTTCCTCCTCTACATTGGCTCTATCCCCCTCATCCTGACATCATGATACCACTGATTCCTACTCTGAGGTTGTCAGGCCACTGTGTTCAACTGTCCTCTGCTGGTGATGGCCCCTCCTAAACCCAGTCTCTAGAATGCACACTTCCTTCCCTTGGCTTCCAAGAAACCACCATCTCCTGGCTTTCTTCCTGTCTCAGTGATCACACAGGCAGTAGTTGAACAGAGAAGGAGCCAGCAAAGGACTTGTAAATCGTGTGACCAACGATATGAAAGGAAACCTACAGAGGGTCCTATGATAGAAGCCAAGAGAGAAGAATTCACTTTGTCAAACAGTGGAAAGGGTCCAGTAAAATAGTGACAGTGAAATGGCACTGGATTGGCAATATGGAGATCAAGTCAACTTGGACAAGAATAAGCTCAGTGCAGCAGTGGAGACAGAAGCCTGTTTGGTGGGGTGGAGGAAAGGTGGGTCACAAGCACTGTCTTGAGACAGTGACTACAGACAACTCTTTGGAAGAAGAACAGAGAAATGGGACCTGGAAATGAAAGGATATAAGGTTAAGGGAAATTGTTGCTTTTATTAAGATGCAAGATTCCAGAAAACATCTGCATCCTGATGGAATTAATACTATATAGAGAGGGACATTATACATGCAGGAGGGAGAGGGGATACTTACAGGAGTAATATCCTTGAGGGCAGAAGAGGAAAACAGGGACACTTCGTCCATTGCAACAAGTCACAAAGCAGAGAGTGGGGGTACAAATGTGGGGAAATTTGGGGATCTGGTGGCTGAGTGATGTTTGTTTCTATCTGATTGTTTCTATTTCCTCAACAAAGTATGGGCAAGGTCATCAGCTGAGAGTAAACATGGGGGGAAAGTTGAGTTTTGAAGAGAGAAAGGTATGAACTCATCACTGTGGAGAGTAAGAAAAAGGACATCCTAGGAGGTGCAGTTGAAAGTACGGTACTGACGTCCCATTTGAGATTTGTGGTCCTGAATTTAAAATGAGGCTAGATCATAATGGAAATACTGCATGTAAAGCACTTAACCCTGATCTGGTACATAGTACATACTCACCAAATGCAAGCTATTACTGTTCTGTCACATGAATATTTATTGTTTGTTTGCTTAGGTGAGATCCAATCCTTTCAAAAAAAAAAGAGCCTGAATCTCGGGTGAGGTTGTTTCACCAGCACTGTAAATCCATTATGTACAGAAATTGTTTCCAATAAAGTAAGAAGGTTAAATGTAAAAGTCTTGCAAATGTAGACCCAGTGGCCTAAGAAACTGACAAAACATGAAGTACATGATATCAATTAAATAAAATTCTATGAGGACATAGCACCAAGGTTTACATCTCAACATAGCTGTTATCAGACCTTTCCACAGCCCTGTAATGTAAGGGCATGGTTGGTTTGGAATTACACACCATGATGGAAAGACTATAATGTGGGTATATTGAATATAAAAAAAGATGGTTCAGTTAATAGAGTAATAGAATCAATAAAGTAGCTCTTATATTAAAGTGAGCTAAGAAAAGAATTCAGATAAACTATTATTACATTCCAAATATCAGCATAAATTTAGGACTTGGAAAGGTCACTCCTCTATCCCCAAAATGAGAGGCAAAAACTTCTGTGTCATCCCATTTCCAGAAACTGTATGAGATAATATAAAACGAAGCCTTAATTCCCACACTGTGGTCGCTGGCCCTTCCCTCACTGTGGAAAACACAAAACAGGGGGCGGGGTGTCATTGGAGAAGAGAACCAGGTAATTAAAATCAAATGCTTCTGTGCATTTATTGAGAAGACACAGAGCTGTGTCATCTATTTACCATGTACTGGGAGAGGAACGGATCATTCTCTTTGGAATATAATGGTGCTTCATGTCTGTAATTATTACAGAAAAGTCTCAACAAAATGACACTATGTGACTTTTAAATGTACATTATCAGTACACCATTTCAAAGAACTTTTTGGAAGTTAGCTGGCTATTGAGTATGATGTCTGCTTTTCTTTGACACACTGACTGTCAAGAAGTCTCACCTCCACATGAAAGATGCAAGGTCTCCATTTCCCTTCTGAGAATCTCAAGGCCCCTCCAACCTTATCGACTAAATGGCAACTCTTGAAAATGACAGTGGTTGTACTAGGGATTTAAAAGTTGTCATTTTAAGCTGGGCACCATAGGTCACGCATGTAACCCCAACACTTTGGGAGGCCAAGGTGGGAGTATCACTTGAAGCCAGGAGTCCGAGACCAGCCTAGGCAACATGTAGAGACCCTATCTCTACAAAAAATTTAAAAATTAGCCAAGCATGGCAGCATGCTCCTGTAGTCCCAGCTACTTGGAAGGCTGAGGCAGG
>PVKP010041870.1:0-18461 GCA_004027715.1 Plecturocebus donacophilus | reverse complement strand
TATCACATTATACCTATTTTAAAAGTGACCACATAATTGGAAGTAAATCACTCCCCAGCAATTGCATAGCATTTCACAGGTTTAAATAAAATATTGGTTGACTGCTTATTTGTTATTTTCATCCCCTATTCCTTCCTGTCTCCATTGTTAAGCACAATTATTGGCATAAAAGAGGTTTTTAATACCCATTTTTAGACTGCATTCTAGCCTGGGCAATAAAACAAGAATCCCATTCTCTCTCCCTCTTTCTCTTCCCCTTTCTTTCTCTCTTTCATTCTTTTTTTTCTTTCTTTTGCTGTTTCTTTCTTTCTTTCTCCTTTTCTCTCTTTTTCTAAAAAAATAAAAATAAGAGTCACACAAATATAAATTCAAAAAGATTTTTACAAATAACTCATATTAACTCTCACAAATGTTTCTCTCCTGAGCCAAGGAAGTTTATATCTCTAAGGGACTTGTTTCCTGGCCATGTATTGCAAAACATTGACAGTGCAAATCTTAATCACTAGACTACAGATTGAAGGATCTTCTAGCAAATCTCATAGAAAATTCAAAACAGGCAATTGGAGCATTCAAAAAATTTTAACTTTATTTTAAAACTCATTTTTACTTTTCAATCTTGGCAATTAATTTTTTGAAATAGATGTTATATTTCTGTTGTAACTTTTTATAGATGCACACAGACATATATTTAAAAGAAACATTTCTTTTAAATACAAATTTATTCCAAAGATGACTCAAGCCAATAAGCCTTTCTCATAAAAAGGCCTAAACAAATTACTGATATTTCAGCGTTTTTTTCTCAGTCTTGCTAGCTGTTTGTCAATTTTATTAATCTTTTCAACAAATTAGTTCGTGGTTTGACTAAATTTTTTATGTTTTAATATTTTCAAGTTCATTAATTTCTGCTCTTATGTTTATTATTTTCTTCCATTGTTTACTTTGAGATTATTTTGTTCTTTCCTAGGCGTGTGTGTGTGTGTGTGTGTGTGTGTGTGTGTGTGTGCGTGTGTGTGTGTTTGCTTGTAGGTTTTTGTTTGCCTGGTTTTGCTTAGTTTGTTTTTAATGAAGGAGCCAGAGTTTTGTGTTTGTTTTGTCTTTTCCCTAAGGGGAAAAAAAGCTTAATTATTTTCCTAAGGAAGCTTAATTATTGATTTGAAACTGTTTTTTATTCTAATTTTTGAATTTGGTTCTATAAACTTCTTCTTAGCACTGCTTTAGCTGTGTCTAACATATTTTGATTACCTTTTTTTTCAATTAAATGTCCTTTTGAAAATTTTTCTTGAGACTACCTTTTTGACCCATAGATGATTTACAAATACACTATTTCACTTCCAGATGTTTGGATTTTCTGTAATAATTTTTTTTATTGATTTCTACTTTGATTCCATTGTGGTCAGAAAATACCTTCTGTATAATTTTAGTCAGTTTAAATTTTTAAGATTTATTTCATGGCTCTAGATACAATCTACCATGGAATGTTGTTTAAGAGCACTTGAAAATAAGTGCATTTTGCTGTTGCTTCTTTAAAAATATTGAGTAAATACTGTTGTTTGATGGTATTAATAATTGAGTTCTTCTATATCCTTTCTAATTTCTGTCTAGTTTTTCTATAACTTTTTGAGAGAGGGTGTTGAGATCTCCAAGTAGAATAATGAATGTCTATTTTTTGTTTTAGTTCTATCAGTTTCTGCCTCACACATTTTGCAGCTCTGTTGTTTGGCTTGGTGCATATATATATTTAAGATTACTGTCTTTTTGGTAGGCTTTAACTTTTGTCAGTGCACAGATCCTGCTGTCTTTCCAGTAATTTTCCATACTCTGAAGACTACTTTATCTGTTATTAGTGTAAACAGTCCTGCTTTCCTTTGTTTGCATGATATATCTATTTTTTAAATAGTTGGGTTATTTTGCCAATTTTTGTCTTTTAATTGGTGTAATTACATCATTTACATTTAATGTAATTATTAATATGTTAACCCTGCCACTTTGATTTTAGTTGCTGTTTGTTCTCTCACCTTCTTATTTCTTTACTTTGTTTTTTCTGCTTTTTTGTGATTCACTTGAAGTTTGTTAGAATTCTATGTTGATTTAGCAGAAGTGCTTTGTGTATATTAAAATACTATAGGTAAATTGTTTCTAAAACTTTATGTAGCTATTTCAGTGGTTATTTTAGGCATTATATTGTGTGTGTGTGTCTGTGTGTGTGTGCATGTGTGTGTGTGTGTGTGTAGTATTCTATCACAGTCTACTGGCGACATTATTTTATTATTCAAAAAATAGTAATAATTATATCTCTCTTTAGTTCTCTTTGCCATCCCTTAGTTATAATATAGTTGTCTTAAATATTTCTTCATATAGTTGTCTTAAATATTTCCTCTGCATATATTTATAAACACATTATACATTGTTATAATTTTTGCTCTATCAATAAAATTAGAAAGCTTGAGAAGAAGGAATTGTTATTATATTTTTCTATATTTTTCTCATCTTATTCTCTCCTCTTCCCTGATCTTACCGGGTTTCTTATTTTATAATTTCCTATTATTTAGAGAAACTTTCTCTAGCCGTTGATTTATAATAGATCTGAGACAGAACACCGAATTTTTTTTTATTTTTTTCTCTCATTTTAGAATAGCTTCACTTCCTCTTTATTCCTGAGGATTTTTTTTTTGCTGAGTATAGATTTCTGGGGTAAAAATTAGTTTCTTTCAGCCTATGAAAAATATTCATCTAGCTTCCATCATTTGTTACGAGAAATCATCTTTTACTCTAATTGTTACTTTTCTAAACATAATGTCTCATTTTTCTCTGGCCACTCTCAAGATATTTTGCCCTTAGTTTTCTAAAGTTTAATTACAATGTATCATTGCATGGATTTCGTTTTTTTCTGCTTTGTGTTCACTCATCTTCAATAGACATTTGGAAACTTTTTCATCACAAAATTTTCAGTCTTATTAAATATCCTATTTTAGCTGGCTTTCTTTTATGTAACTCTGATGAGGAAAGAGGAAGGCATTACCATGGAGGTATAATTTCAGCTTCGCTACTCAGCCTTCATTGACACAGAAGTTAGGTAAGTTTCCTCATTATTACTTGACAGAAGTAGGGGATTTGATTTCCATTTTGTCTCCACTGACAGCAGTGGGGATGCCCTTGTCTCCACTGGGTGATGGTGAAAGATCACACTCTGCAATAGGTCTCCTTGACACCCTGCAACTAGAAAGTGAGAACATTATTGCCAAGCATGAGTAGAAGTCCAGGCTCCCCATGTGACATGCACTAACACTGTGAATGGGGGGTTCATTACTGGCCACAAGGGATTGCAATACTGGCTTTCCACATGACCTTCAACACCAGCCCAGCAGGGGCATTGGGATTTTGGTAAGAACCTTGAGTGGGTCCCTACTCAGCCTTTGCTGGTAGGAGGGGGTCAGAGATTTAGCTAGAATAGAGTAGTGTTTTTCCAAATTTTTTTTGCCTTGCTAAGCTGCTTCTATTTCTTTGTCTAGGGCTTTGGTTGGAAATTTTGACATCTGTGCCAGTTGGTGATTTTAGTTTACTGGGTTCATTAGCTTTAGGTCAGGGTATATGAGGCAAAAGGAAACCCAGGTAACTGATAACCATGCTAGTCTTTAGGTCCTAAGATTCTTGGGCAATCAGCCATCTTCTCTTAAATCTTTCAGAGATGTCTTATGTTTGTTTTACATATAGTGCCCAATATTCTTAGTTGTATTTAGCATGATGATAAGGAAAGTATGTCTACTTCATCTTCTGGAAGTAGAAGTGAAGTTAGAAAACTTTTTTAAAATAATTGCACTTATAATTCATTTAAGTTGGTTTCTTTTTTTCCTGAAAACTCAATACTCCAGTTCATGTGAAAGATTGCCCGGGAAATAACAGAATTACAAAGAGAATATTTGCTACTGTGATCATACAAATAAATGCATTCAAAATGTGCTTATAATACTGGCATCTATTCAATCTCCAACTCTCAACGACCCAGGATATGAATAATGTACGTGTGCTTTCAGTTAATACACAGGGGCAGTGCTTGAGCCAGACACATGTAGCACAATCTTGGGATAGATAGTAAGACCAAGTAAAACATGGTAGTCACAGGTAGGCAGACAGACTTGGGAGGAAAACAGGCTTGCCAATAATCTTTTAATCTCATGCTATCTCACTTCAAAATTGCCCATGGAGTCAGGTACTATTATTGATTTCAATCTTATAAAAGGATAAAGAGAAGCTTAAGAATTAAACAATTTTTCCAAATTTTCGAAACTAATAAATGAAGGTGATATTGTTCAAAACTTGTATGTCTGATTCTAATATCTCTAGAATCGTCACTATTAAAGATTAGAGATGCTCAGATAAAGTGACTTTAATATTAGTATTTCAGACTAAGGGATATAACAATAAATTCAAAAGTTATTCTGATCTCTAATATCAGTTTAAATGATTCTGCTAAGGGAGTGATTCAAAATGTAGCTGTGGGTTTTCAACAGATGTACTGAGCCTCGATAATTGCACAAATACAGTGCAGTTGTTTGCTGAGAAGCATGACAGCAGCATCAGAAAAAATGGTCAAGGAGAGGAAAGCCTTAGTTTATGGACTAGGGTCAGAATAAAAATTTGCGGATCTATTTGAAAGAACGTAATGGAGATGTAAGAAGTGATCATGGAACTCACAGGGAGAGGGGAGGACTGCCCAAGTGACTGTGACATTGACTAATAATCAGTAATCGTGTTGATAATGATGACTACCAGTTATTATGCTGGCATATGCCAAGGACTAGGCTAGATACTTAAATATGTTTCAGTAATTGCAACATACTACAAAAGTTTAAGCTTGAATTCAGTGCACTGGGTTTCCTTTACCATAATGAAATATCCTAAAAGGATATACTTGGGTTTTCAGCATTCAGCACAAAAAGCTTTAGAGCCCTTATTAGGAAAAACAACTTTATGAGAAATTTATGAATAACAGAATGTGCATTTTTTAAAGTTTTTTTTAATTTTTAATTTTTGTGGGTATACAGTTGGTGTATATATTAATAGGGTACATGAAATATTTTGATATGGAAATGTAATACACAATAATCACATCATAGAAGGTATCCATCCTCTTAAGCATTTATCCTTTGTGTTACAAACAATCCAATTATACGTTTTTAGTAATTTTGTTTTGTTTTGTTTTGTCTTGCTTTGTCACCCATGCTGGAGTACAGTGGCTCAATCTTGGCTCACTGCAACTTCCACCAACAGGGTTCAGGTGATTTTCCTGCCTCAGCCTACCAAGTAGCTGGGATTAAAGGTATGCGCCACCGTGCTCGGCTAATTTTTGTATTTTTAGTAGAGACGGAGTTTCTCCATATTGGTCAGACTGATTTTAGAGTCCTGACCTCAGATGATTTGCCTGCCTCAGCCTCCCAACGTGCTGGAATTACAGACATGAGCCATTGCATCTGGTCACTTTTAGTAATTTTAAAATGTACAATTAAATTATTATTGACCACAGTCACCCTGTTGTGCTATCAAATACTAGATCTTATTCTTTTTTTTTAATTTCAAAATATTTATGGAACAAAAATGTAAACATAAGCCCTGAAGAAAGCAACATGACAAACTTTATATGTAAAATGTAATTTTCCCTTAATTAATATATTTGTGTTAATGCTTTACGAAATGATTGTTTCCCTTCTATCCCTTTGTACTTGTGTATCTAGCAGAAAATTTCTTAGTCTGGCTATGGGCACACAGAAACTTCCTATTGATGATTATGTTCAAATGTTTATTTACTTTTTCCAGAATAAATTGGGGGACTGGCACTGTCTGGATTTATCACAGGAAAGATATTCAGGAAGCTCTGATCATCTCGAGTTTCACATTTATGAGAAAAAAAAAAAGGATACAGTGGCTTTCTAATGGAAATTTTGTTGAATGTGTAGATATGGCACCCATCACTAACATTATAAAAAGGAATGAATCTCATACCTATATCCAGGAAATGAATCTCATACCTATATCCAGGAAAATCCCCACTCTGTGCAACTGGAGACTCACCCAGAGAATAATCAAAGGCATAGTCCTGGCAGCAAAGACATTTCCTTTTCTGGAACCCACAGTCCAGAAGCTGAGTTCTGAAGAAAGTACAACCCTTGATTATTTATTCATTCTTTCTATTTTCTGTACTCATTAACCATGTCCAGCTCACTCCCATCCCCACTTTTCCCCACTACACTTCCCAGCCTCTGGGAACCATCCTTCTACTCTCTACATCCATGAGTTCAATTGTTTTGATTTTTAGGTCCCACAAATAAGTGAGAAGATGCAGTTTGTCTTTCTGTGCTTGGTTTATTTCACCTAACATAATGACCTGGAGTTCCACAGACATTGTTGCAAATGACAAGATCTCACTTTTCATGACTGAATAATACTGTGTTGTGTATACGTATCACATTTTCTTTACCCACTCATATGCTGATAGATACTTAGGTTGCTTCCAAATTTTGGCTATTGTGAAGAGTCCTGAAACAAACATGAGACTGCAGACATTTCTTTGATATGCTGATTTCCTTTATTTTGGGTATATAGCCAGAAGTGGGGTTACTGGATTGCATGGTAGCTCTATTTTTAGTTTTTTGGGGTACTAATTTACATTCCCAGCAACAGTGTACAAGCATTCCTGTTCTCCACATTCTCTCTGGCATTGTTATTGTCTGTCTTTTGGATAAAAGACATTTTAAGTCAGGTAAAATGATATCTTATTATAGTCTTGATTTGCATTTCTCTGATAATCAATGATGTTGAGCACATTTTTATATGTCTGTTTGTCATTTGTGAGTCTTCTTTTGAGAAATGCCTATTCAAATCTTTTGCCCATTTTTAATCAGATAATTGGATTTTTTTCCTGTAGAGTAGTTTGACCTCCTTAAGTACTCTGGTTATTAATCCTATGTCAGATGGGTAGCTTGCAAATTTTTTCTCTCATTCTGTCTTGTCTCTTCACTTTGTTGATTGATTCCTTTGTTGTGCAGAAGCTTTTTAACTTGATGAGATCCCATTTGTCCACTTTGCTTTGGTTTTCTGTTCTGGCAGAGTATTATTCAAGAAATTATTGCCTAGACAAAAGTCTTGGAGAGTCTGCCCAATGTTTTCTTGTAGTGCTTTCATAATTTGAGGTCTTAGATCTAAATCTTCATGCATTTTTATTTTGTTTTTGTATATGGTGAAAGATAGGGGTCTAGTTTCATTCTTATGTAAATGGATATCCAGTTTTCCAGTTTTCCTGGCTCCATTTGTTACAGAGACTATCTTGTCCCCAGTGCATGTTGGTAATGTCTATTCTGCACTTGTTAGATAAAGAGTTCTGTAAATATCTATTGAGTCCATTTGTTCTACTGTCTGGCTTAAGTCTGATGTGTCTCTGTTGAGTTTCTGTCTGGGAGATCTATCTCATGCCGAAAGCAGAGTGTTGAAGTCTCCAGCTTGTATTGTACCGAGGCTCTTCTTGGCTCTAATTGGCTCTCTTTGGCTCTAATAATACTTGCTGTATATGTCTGGATGCTTCAGTGTTAAGTGCATATATGTTTACAATTGTTATGTTCTCTTGCAGAATTCACCAGTTTATCATCATATAATGGCTTTCTTGTCTCTTGTTAACCATTACCTGGTTAGCATCTATGTTTACTTAAAGCTCTAGGGCTCTACAATCACCAGGTGATGAAGCCAATCAGGTTTGTGTCCTTTCCTTCAATACAGTGAGTTCTTCCAGCCTCCAGGCAGATCCAAAAATGCTGTCTAGGAGCCAAGGAGTGAAGTCAAAACCTTTAGGAATGTACCTGATGTTCTGTTCTCCTGTGGCTAAGCTGGCACTCAAACCACAATATAAAGCCCTTTCCATTCTTCCTTCTCCTTTCCACAGACAGAAGCGCCTCTACCTGTGGTCACCACCACTGCCACCAGCCCAAAGAGGGTTTTGACAGGCCACTGCCAATATTCACTTAAAGCCCAGGGGCTCTTCAGTTAGCTTGTGGTGAATGCTGCCAGGCCTAGAACTCACCCTTCTATCCCAGGGAAGGTCCATAAATGTCCAAGAACCGAGGCCTAGACTTAGGAATCCCAAGAGCCTGCCTGTTGCTCTACCTCTCTGTGGCTGATCTGGTGTCTACAATGCAAGACAAAGTCATCTTTACCCTCTACTTTTCTCAAACAGGAGAAATATTTCACCATAACCACCACAACTGAGAATGTGCTGGGTCCCAACCAGACAGAACATGTCTCAGAGCCCAAGCCCACGGCATATTATTTGGGTAACACTGCTGCTTGTTATTCAGGGTCCAAGAGCTCTTTACTGAGCAGGTGTTGAATCCTGTCAAAACTGAGTCCTTCTCTTCAAGGTAGCAGGTTCCCTTTTGGCTCAGTTGTGTCTAGATATGTCACTGAGAAGCCAGGTTTTGGAATGGTGGCCTCAGAGAATGGGCATTTTATCTACCTCCTGTCCCAAGTTAGTATTGGTCTAGAACATAGGGTTCAGCTAAGGCTGCAATTGAACAGATTAGTGACCTATAAGGATTAGAAATAAAGAATTGAGACATGAAGACTCTCACCTTCACTAGGGACACACAGATTGTTCCAAATCCAAGAGGCGAAAATCAATAAAAGATAGTATCCCTGTAATCCATCCAGCTATCAACCATTAATTCATCAATTGTTGACTGTCTGATCTATGCTTGGGCTTATGCTATGTCCTCAGGATCCAGAAAAGAACAAAGCCAGGCTGATTTCTGCCTTTATTGAGCTTACTGACTAACACCAGAGCATGTATAACACTATTGATTGATTTGTTAAACTCAAAAATACTTGACATAGTGGATTGACTGCTTAAATATGGCGGTGTTCCTTGCAACAAGGGGTGTAATAAAATTGTATAGCAGAGAGACAAAACCTAGCCTAGGGGAACAGAAAGCCTTTCCAGAGGAAGTGACATTTAAACTGAAGCCTTGATTTTGAGTGGGGTAAGAAGGGTCAGAGTTAAGAAAGTACCAAGCAGAGTGAATAGCCTGTGCAAAAGCCCTGAATATGGAAGTCGCCCTGCACACTGAAAAAGTCAAAAGAAGGTGGTTATTCACCCCTGTGACCACAGAGGCAGAAGAGAATATCTTAAGAGGTAGAACATAGAGATGGGCTGGTGGGCACCCCACCAAGTGTCTATGAAGTGGCCGGTTCAGTTTAGTTACTTTATGGGTGACAAGAACCTCTCTAACGCTCTGCTACCTTTTCTGTCTTTGTACTAAGCACAAAGGGTGAGGATGTGAAAGGTCCTCTTCTTTATATCTTGAAAACCTCATCTTCTCCACAGCAGGAGTTCTCAAATGGCCTCCAGTTGGCATTTGGAGAGCAGTACTAAGTCTGGCCTTGTGAAGAGTCATCTATGAGCAATGGAAGTTATTACTGTGTCAGCTCCTCGGATCAGAGGCAGCTGAGCATCCAGGATCCTCATGGCGGGCTTCATGGCACCATGTAGCTGACAAAAAGGGAGTTGGAACTCTGCCAGCTACAAGCTCTAGTACTGAGGAGCTAGGAGGTGTGTTTTAAGCTACTTCAAAACCTATAATCTTTTTTCTCCCTTTGAAGGTCATTATGGCGCTGAGCCAACTATTAGCAATCCCACTGAAGTCTAATACCAAAAAGCAGTATAGAAGACAATTTTTAGCCCATTCAAGTATCCTGCTTTGCTGAAACCCATCTCACTGTAAAACTACAGAATAGTGAATATCATGTATTCTTTCCCCCACCTATAAGTGAAATTATTTTAGCAAGACTTTTGTTTGTTTATTTACGTACTAGGATGGGTGTCACATCTTTGATTGAGTGAATACTGACTGTATGCAGCTAGAATAATTAAATGCACAGGCCCACTTCTAGGTACTAGAGATGCAGAAGAGAAGAGATTCACAAAGTTCATTTTTGTGTAGGGCTTATAATCTATAGTTGAGGCAATAAACAGGTACTAAAAAAAGGAAATAAAGATAGAGGCAGAGAAAAGAA
This sequence comes from Plecturocebus donacophilus, assembly GCA_004027715.1. Lineage (NCBI taxonomy): Eukaryota > Metazoa > Chordata > Mammalia > Primates > Pitheciidae > Plecturocebus > Plecturocebus donacophilus. The sequence continues at coordinate 8,408 of PVKP010041870.1, read as the reverse complement.
AAAAAGGAAAAAAGGAAAGAAGGGAGGGAGGAAACAAGAAAGTGAGAGAAGACACTGCAGGAAGTGAAAACTAGTAAAAAAAATTAAAGGGTTAGTATGAATAAACCATACTTGACGTGTGTCCTGATTAACTATTGCTATCTAACACACTACTCCAAAACTTAGTGGCCTAACACAACATTGTGTTTTGTTTACAATTGTTGTGGGTTGAGAATTCTGGGAAGATTCAGCTGGATGGTGTGTCTGTGATCCACACAGCAGCAGCTGGGGCAGGAAGATTCACTTCCAAAAACCATTCACATGTCTAGCACCTCAGAGTCTCTCGGGGTGTTTCTCTTTCTCTCTCTCTGTGTCTCTCTCTATATACTCACATGGCATTTTATCCTTAAGAGCCTCTCCATGTGGCTTGTGTTTCTCGAAGTATGGCAGTTAAGGAGATTCACATGTGTAGTTACATGGCAACTTGCTTCTAAATGTGAGTAAAATTTGCCAAATTCTTATACCAGAGCCTGGAAACTGACGCAGTGCCTCTAATTGTATTCTCTTGATGTGAACAGTCACAGAGCCCACCCAGACTCAAGGAGATGCTATATAAACTCTACCTCTCCAAGGGAGAGGTACCAAAGCATGCATTGCCATTCTTAATCCACCACAGGGTCTCCAGCATAATGTTGAGTGATCAAGGATGGCTTTCCTCTGAGGCAACATTTGAACTGAATCCTGAATGACAAAAGGAAATTAAAATGCTTACTTCTGACAGCAGACTAAACTAAGCAGAAATAACAGCAAATACAAAAACCTCAAACCATCAAAAGTGGGTATATTCAAAAGGAACAAAAGCTACAGCAGATAAGTCTTGGTGACTGAGAGGAAGATTTTAAGGAGATGAGGTAAGAAAAGTAGAGTCAATAGGGCCTGAACTGAAATTCGTATACTATTCTTAGTGTGAGGGAAGGCATTGGAAACTTTTGAAATTAGTGTGAACTAATTTACATATTTAAAGGATTATAGAGGTTCAAGAATAGCAGTTGGAAGAGCAGTAAGGGAACTATTACAGTAATCCAATTAGGAGATGATAATGATTTGGACTAGGTTAATTCTCGTGAAGATGGATTTGAGATGAATGTAGGTATAAGTATAGATATAGGCATAAATAAATGAAGCATGGGTAAAGGTGTAGGTGCCTATGTAAGTATAGGTACCGACATAGATATAGATGTAGATGTGGTACAAAGATAGGGCTATGTTGCTATAGATGTAAATAGACATAGAGATTTAGATACAGATATGCAGAGAGAAATTGATTAGAACTAGGCATAGATACAGAATTAAAGATAAGGTATACAGATAGAGATAAAGATATACTGTCATTCCTTGGTATACTCAGAGGATTGGTTCCAGAACACCCACATACGAATCTGCACATACTCAAGTCCTGAAGTTAGTCCTGCGGAATCTGTGTATGGGAAGTTTTGCATCCAGGGAATATTTTATTTTGGATCCACTTTCGGTTGGAAAAAAAAAATTCACATATAAGTGGACCTGCACAGTTAAAACCCATGTTCTTCGAGGGTTAACTGCATAAATATAGATTTAGATAAAAATAGGGCTAGATGTCAATATAGAAATTAATACATGTATTTAGGCAGAGATAGAAACACAAGAACAGAGTGAGAGACATTTCAGATATAGACAACAGAATTTGTTAATGGATTAGTAAAGGGGTGAAGATGTAAAACAACTCCACGATCACGTGAGCAAATGGATGCAGAATGATGCTGTACTTTGAGTTAGGGGAGACAGATTTATGAATATTATTCCACAAAAAGGTAAAACAAGCCCAAGGAAAGTTTTGAAATCTGAAATACTTGAGGGGGAAATGTTTAAAGTTCTGTAGGTGCCTACTGATACATTTTTATTTTTCTGTCTCACATGAACAGTCCCCCTTTCCTCTATATTTTATTATAACAGTTCTAACATCTGAAATATTGTAACAGGCAGACTATTATAGACTTTGGAGAGAAACAGGCCTGTATTTAAACCCCATCCATTTCTGCCATACATAAGCTGTGGACTATGAGTAAATTAGCTCACATTGTTAAGCTTAAGTTTCTTCAACTACAAAATGTCAATAATCTATCTCACACGACTGCTATGAAAATTAAAAGTAAAAAATGTGTATGATGAATTTAGCACCATATCTAGAAATTAGTAGGGCTCAAGAAATGTTAGTCTCATTTTTCTGATATTCTTGAACTTTTCAAAATCCTACTTGTTCTTCAAGACCCAACCTTTCTCAGCTGTTCTATGCAACTTTTTCAATCATCTCCATTCCTCATTGCATTATTCCAAAATTATTTTCATTGAGCTAATGCTATTCCTCAGTCAAACTGTAATTTTCTTGAAGGTAGTGATTCACTCTTATATATCCTCCTTTTTCTATAACACTCAACCCAGAGCTGAGCATTACATAAATACTCTATAAATCCCTATTGATTGATTTATTTTTCTTTATGGTGAATTAATTAGTTCTCCACCAAAATATTGAAGGTCAAATAAAAAATTGACTTTAAAATTATATTTAATATATACAGTTCAATGGGTTTTCTTAACTAATATGACAAGGATTTTTAAAATAAATTTTTATTTTTTTATTCTTTTCAGGTGGTTCTCATACCAAATAGAATCTATAGATGTAAAAATGAAGATCTCTGTAATGAAAGTTTTTTTTATTAAGTTTTCTGAAGGCTAGGCAATCAATGTCTACAAATTACATTGATGTGTCATAATATTAAATGAATTGTATTATATTAGAACATTTGTGAATACTGAAAAATTTGTTCAATACTCTTGGTATAAAATTTACCTCTGAAAATCTAACCTCCTGAGAAAGACATTGTATATTGTATTTTTAAATGTATTTGGGAAAAAATAGTTTGTTTTATTAAAAATGGGAGCACCAAGCAAAGTTACATATTAAAATAACATCTTGCTCTCCTCTCTGACCATGAAAATGTTCTCTTTCTTACATAGCCTATAAAGGCATGCTCACCAAAGTTGGGGCTCTTCCTATCACTAGAAAACTTATTACCATTCAGAATGAAGCTTTGTCTCCAATTCTGATTATACATAAGCAATGATATCTTTGTCATATATCTTTAATGTAAAGAGAGTTTCTCTTCTGGTAGAATCTTTTTTTGTTGTTGTTTTAATTTCTTTTTTTTCCAGACAGTCTTTCTCAGTTGCCCAGGCTAGAGTGCAGTGGCATGATTCACAGCTCACTACAGCCTCTAACTTCCAGACATAAGCAATCCTCCTACCTTAGCCTCCTGAGTAAATGGAAGTACAGGTGCACCCACCACACAAGGCTAAATTTTTTTTTTTTTTGTATTTTTTTGTTGAGACAGGGTCTCATCATGTTGCCCAGGTTGATCAGGGACCTCTAGGCTTAACTAATCCTCCCACCTCAGCCTCCCAAAGTGCTGACAATGCAAGCATGAGCCACCACACCTGGCCTCTTCTGGTAGAATCTTTACAGTGTGTTTGTAAAATCACTTATCTTTGACTTGAGAATCTCTATTTTTCGGAAATATTTCTTATTTTACTTCATTATTGTCTTTCTTTATTGTCTTTCAGTAACTTACTGATCTTCATATTCAATGATGTTCTACATTGAATCCTTTTATAAAACAATCTCTATATTAATAACTAATATAATGTAAGATATTTCAAACAATGCATAGACTAATATTTCCTTAGTGCACTATGCAAATCCTTTTGTTGGCATATTCTTTTTATCAGAATCACAAACAGAGTGTTTTATAACAAACACTACACAAAACCACACAAAATAAAGAAAATTATAAAATCAGAAATATTGATTGTGGCCAAGATGGCCGGCTAAAAGCAGCTAGTGCACATGGCTCTCATGGAGAGGAATGGAAGGAACGAGTATATACAACACCTTCAACTGAAACATCCAGGTACTCGCATTGGGACTAATCAAAGAAACAATCTGACAGATGAAAAATGAAGAAAAGCAAGACAGGACAACAGGTCACCCAGGAGCAACACAGAACCAGGGAAACTTCCCTACCAAGGGAAACAATGAGTGAATGTGTGATCTGGAAACCCTCAAGTCAGACGATCTCCTTGTGAACCCACTCCACCAGGCCCTTCAGTCTAAAAGACCAAGCTACATGGATTTTTGGCACACGTGGAGACCCTGACACCTTAGATACCTGGGCTCCTGGCTTCCTGCAAAAGTAACTGCAACTCCAGCAAAGTGGGAGGTTAGACTCTTTACAGAACCCAAGGAAACAGACTGAATCTAGAGGCCTCAGCAGCAACAGCCTGCAGGCCTCAATTCCATGGGACCTAACAGGATAAGACCCACTAGCTTGGAATTCCAGCCAGCCACAGTAACAACATTGCACTTCCCATAAAGGAGCTTTTGGTGGGAGACGCAGGCCACCATCTTTGTTCTTTGGGCAACTTAGCCTTTCCAGCCTTCAGGCTTTGGAGAATCGGAGCTGACCACGGGCAGAAGGAATCCTCCAGCAGAGCACAGCTGCTCTATCAGAATGTGGGCAGACTGTTGCTTTAAGCAGGTACCCTGATCCTTTTCCTCCTCACTGGACAGGACCTTCCAACCAGGTCCTCCAGCCACCCCTGCCCATGTTCTCCAGCTGACAGATTTGAATTCTCCCTGAGACAGTGATCCCAGAAGGAGGGGTGGGCTGCCATCTTTCCCATTTGGGCAACTTAGGCATGCCAGTATTCAGGCTTCAGAGTATCCAAGGCAACTACAGGCTGAAGCAGACCCCAGCATAGCAAAGATGTTGTGCTAAAATGTGGCCAGACTGCTTTGTTAAGCAGGTCCCTGATCCCAATTTTCCTTACTGGGCAGGACTTTCCAACTGGGGTCTCCAGCCGCCTTCTACAGGTGCTTTCAGCTACCTCCTACAGGTGCCTTTGAGCCAACAACAGCCCCATTCCTCACCTCCCTGGGATGAAGTTCCCAGAAAGAGAGTCAGGCCCTCATCTTTGCTATTTCTCAGGCTTCACTGGTGATACCTCCAGGTACTGGGAAATCTGAGGCAACTATAGACTAGAGCAGGCTCCCAGCCTACCACAGCAGCTCTACAGAAAAGTGAACAGACTGCTGCGTGGGTGCCTGTTCCCATATCTCCTCAATGGGCAGGTCCTTCAGGCCTAAACCCCAGCCACCTGCCACCAGATCTATCAAGCCAGTAGCAATTCACCAACTCCCTGGACAGACCCTTCAGGGGCAACTGAAAGCCTCTCTGCCACTGCCTCTGCAGTGGGACTGCCCTTGGCACCCTTGCACTAACAAAAGAGTAAAGACCTTAAATGCCTTATCCACACTTTCAACAAGCTGCAGTCGACCCAAGGAGAGGAGGCCAATCTGTCTCCCAAGGGTCCCACATATCCCCACCACTGCTTGTCACCAGACAAGGAACTCCTGGCTTGGGCCCACAGCACAGACCCTTCACCCAGGGCTGATTGTACTAAATAATTCCTGATCTTCATCTCTCTGGGGGAGCCCCCAGGAGACAAGCAAACAACTATTGGCCACAGCCATTACTAAGGTCCCTCTCCTGCTGCCTCCAAGTGGGAGAAGGAACATAAACACTGAGAACTCCCCAGGGCTGCAGTGGGCAACCCAGGAGTGCCAAGTCATGATCTACTACCAGCACTCAAGGTAGGGAGGAATGCATGCTTTCAGATCATTGAGAGGGAACATGGCTGCAACCGTGAGGAAGCAAGGGAGCCAAACAACTGAGCAAGAGTCTACCAACTCACCAGAAACCCTAAGTGCCACCTGATGGATCACACCTCAAGGCTTCAACACCAAAAATACCATGCTAATTTACAGCCCTCTGAAAGCAGAGACAAGAAGTTAGCTTCAAATAAAGACTCTGCACAAAGTATTGGCCAGGTGAAAACATCCAGAAAAGAAGTTGATTGACTGTAATCAATCTATACTGCAGTTGAAGAAACACCCACACTCAGTTCTCCAACAAGTTCTTAACCAGGCTGAACTGGCTGGAATGACAGAAATAGAATTCAGAATATGAATAGGAATAAAAATCATTGAGATTCAGTAGGATGGTAAAACCCAATCCAAGGAAAATAAGAATCATAATAAATGGTGCAGGAGCTGAAGGATGAAAATGCTGGGAAAAAAAAAATGAATATGACAGCTGGATAACACAATACAGAATACAAAATAACACAATACAGATGACACAATACAAGGAAAACACAATACAAGAGCTGAAAAACACAATACAGAGCTGAATAACACAAGAATTTTACAATACAATCACAAGTATTAATGGCAGAATAAACCAAGGCACGTAAAGAATATCAGAACTTGAAGACTGGTTCCCTGAAACAAGATGATCAGACAAAAATAAAGAAAAAAGAAAAAAAGAAAACCTCCAAAAAATTTGAGATTATGTAAAATGGCCAAATCTATGAATTTGTTGGCATCCCTGAAAAAGAAGAGAAGAAAGTAAATAACCTGAACATTGTCCATGAAAACTTTCCTTTCCTTGCTGGAGAGGCCAACAGCCCAATTTAGAAAATACAGAGAACCCTTCCAAGATCTATGCAAGAAGAACGTCCTCAAGACGTTGTCAGTTTTTCCAAGATGGACATGAAAGAAAGAATGTTAAAGGCAGCTAGAGAGAAAGGGCATGTCACTTACAACAGGAACCCCTGAGGCTAACAGTGCAGCTCTCAGCTGAAACCCAAAAACGCAGAAGAAATTGAGGGCTAATATCCAACATTCTTAAAGAAAAACACTTCAACCAAGAATTTCACACCCAGCCAAACTAAGCTACCTAAGTAAAGGAGAAATAAGATCCTTTTCAGATAAGCAAATGTTGAGAAAATTCATTATCACCAAATCTGCCTTATCTTGAAAGGAACACTAAATATAGAAAAAAATGCTACCAGCTAACACAAAAATACATTTAAACACACAGACCAGTGTCATTATAAAGCAACCACACAAACAAACCAATGTAATAACCAGCTAACAGCACAATAACAGGATCAAATCCACACATAGAAATACTAAACTTGAATGTAAACAGGCTAAATGCCTTAATTAAAAGGCATTGAGTGGCAAACTGGATTAAAAAGCAAGACCCAATGGTATACTGTCTTCAAGAGACCCCTCTCACAGGTAATAACTCATAGGCTCAAAATAAAGGGATGGAGAAAAGTCTACCAAGCTAATGGAAAACAGGAAAATGCAGGGGTTGCAATCCTAATTTCAGACAAAACAACAATCAAAAAAAGACAAAAAGGGGCATTACATAACGGTAATGGATTCAATTCAACAGGACCTAATTGTCCTAAATACATATACATCCAACACCTGAGCACCCAGATTCATAAAGCAAGTTCTTAGAGACCTACAAAGAGACACAGATTCCACACACAATAATAGTAGGAGACTTGAACACTCCATTGATGGTATTAGACGGATCACTGAGGCAGAAAATTAGCATGGATATTCAGTACTGAAACTCAACATTGGATCAAATGGGTCTGATAAAACTTTACAAAACTCTTCACCCTGAAGACAACAAAATATATGTTCTTCTCATTATCACATGACACACACTCTAAAATCGACCACATAATTGGGCATAAAACAATCCCCAACAAATGTACAAATGTAAAAGAAGTAAATCACACCAAACAAACTCTTAGACCACTTCACAATAAAGATAGAAATCAAAACTGTGAATATCCCTCAAAACCATGCAATTACATGGAAATCATGAAACATGCTCATGAATGACTCTTGGGTAAATAATGAAATTAAGGTAGAAATCAAGAAGTTCTTTGAAATTAATGAGAACAAAGATCAAACATATCAGAATCTCTGAGGCACAGCTAAGGAAGTGTTAGGAGGGAAATTCGTAACACTAAATGACCACATCACAAAGTTAGAAAGGTCTCAAATTAACAACATAATATGAGAAATGAAAGAATTAGAGAGGCAAGAACAAACCAACAACAAAACTAGCAGAAGATGAGAAGTAGCAAAAATCAGAGCTAAACTGAAGGAAATTGAGACATGTAAAGCCATTCAAAAGATCAACAAATCCAGGAGTTGGTTTTTGAAAACAATTACAAGACAGGCCACTAGCTAGACTAAGAGAAGTCTAGAATAAAAGAGAATAAAAGAGAGAAGATTCAAATAAACACAATTAAAGAATAAAAGAGAGAAGATCCAAATAAACACAACTAAAAAATGATGATAGAAATGTTACTACTGATGTCACAGAAATAAAAGCAATCACAAAAACTACTATAAATACCTCTATGCACACAAACTAGAAAACCTGGAAGAAATGGATAAA
>PVKP010041869.1:0-18464 GCA_004027715.1 Plecturocebus donacophilus | reverse complement strand
TTTAAATAAAATATTGGTTGGCTGCTTATTTGTTATTTTCATCCCCTATTCCTTCCTGTCTCCATTGTTAAGCACAATTATTGGCATAAAAGAAGTTTTTAATACCCATTTTTAGACTGTATTCTAGCCTGGGCAATAAAACAAGAATCCCATTCTCTCTCCCTCTTTCTCTTCCTCTTTCTTTCTCTCTTTCATTCTTCTTTTTTCTTTCTTTTGCTGTTTCTTTCTCCTTTTCTCTCTTTTTCTAAAATCTCTTCCTCTTTCTCTCTTTCATTCTTTTTCTTTCTTTTGCTGTTTCTTTCTCCTTTTCTCTCTTTTTCTAAAATCTCCTCCTCTTTCTTTCTCTCTTTCATTCTCTTTTTTCTTTCTTTTGCTGTTTCTTTCTCCTTTTCTTTTTCTAAAATCTCAAAAAAAAAAACAAAAACAGAAATGTTACAAAAATTAAAATCCTTAATATTTTAATAAGCAAAGTTAAATTTGGCATATAAGGTAAATTTGCATATGAAATCTGAAGTGCATAAGAAGAAAAGATAGAAGGAAATAAGTTTAATTTAGGGCAAATTTCAGGGACCAGAGAGATAAAACAGTCATCAAATTAGTAAGCAAAGTATGATAGGTGGATCAGTACTAAGGAGGATGGTATTAGGTCTCTGGAGAAGTCATATTAGCATTCTGCATTTTCAGTATTTTATAACAGCAAAAACTGAATTAGCCCCTAGATTTGTTCAAGGAAGCTAAGGGCCATGGCAGGGAAGATTATAAATTATCCCTCTGATGCCACTTATACTATTTCATAACTACAATTTGTGGCTAGGTCAAATGAGAGACCCACAGTCAACTCCATGCCCCAAAATATTAAATTTAGTTGTTTCCAAAATGAAATTCCTTTAAAAAGGATGGCAAATATTTTATTCCAAATAGAGCAATAATAAATTGCTTCTACTTGTAAAGCAGGAGTTGGCAAATTACAACCCAACAAATAAATAATGTTTTATTACAACACAGCTACACTCATCTGTTTAAAAATGGTCTATGGCTGCTTTTGTGCTACAAGGGAAGAACTAAATAGTTGTGAGATACCGACTGAACTGCAAAACCTAAATTATATATTTAGTTTTTTTTTACAGAAAAAGTTGGGTGAACTCTGCTTTAAGTTATAAACTGAATTTGCCTTATGGTAAGTTTTATACATAAAGGAATTCCTGCCTGTTTTTTCTTGGTTGAAGCGAGTAAGAGACCCAGACTAGAAAGTCTGAGAGTCCTAGGTAATTGAAGAAACAATTTCAATTAAGGAGAGGAAGTAGAAGATAGGCCATCATGATTTTTTGCTATATAGTCATGCAGGGCCACAGCTTAGTGGAAACTGCTTTTGAAAAGCATAATAATATGCCAGCATTGCTACAAATAACTTTTTAATATTTTAACAAGAGAATAATTTTTCTAACTTCCTTTTAATACAGTTTCAAAGAATATTCATCAATCATGGTATAGATCTTGGCAATAATTTTCTCCACGATAATGAAGCCAAATTCAAGTTTTTCTTATTCTCTCATATCCCTCACCAACTGCCTGACCTCCTAACACATATATATCCAAGCCCACATATACCTATATGTTCAAGTGTATGTTCAGTGTAAATGTCAGGGAAGAAGGAAGTGAAAATTCACAAGGAGATGAATAATCTTGCTGAGCTTCTCTCTTAATTGTATGCAAAGGGTTTTTCTTTTCTTTTTTTTTTTTTGGAAAAACATTTAACATTTTTAATTTATTCAACATCAGTATAGAATGAAATAAGTTTTCAGGTACTATATATTAAAAATAAACATTCTCCTTATGTCCTCCAAAATTGGAAAACCAAGATTATCACACATGAACTAACACATAAAAAAAAAATACAGTTTTAACATTAGCAAGTTTTTAAAAAGGGATATAATTGTTTAAAATGTTTACTTTTCATGGTATCATGAACACTTAGAAATCCAAAAACTCTAACAGCCAGAATCATAATATGCAAATCATAAAGCAGCCTAATTTGAAATGTTTTTCTAGTCATTTCAAGCCATAGTCTGATTTTCTATGATTAGCACTGACAGTGTTTTTTTTTTACACATTTTAAAATGTTAAAGTCTAAGGGACAGAAAAATATAAAAAACAAAGAATTTAAAAGTAGAACAAAATACCAGAGATGGTTTTCTAACTGCTAATCATTGTTTTAAATCAAAAATATGGCTTGATCAAAGGAAACTTCTCAGTTTTCTATAAATGCCAAACAAAATAAAACTGGCCCACCGTACCCCAACCCCTCAAAACAACACAAAGCAAGCTGAATGATAAAAGCCTATTTCTAAAGCTCATATCTTGCCTGCAAGACTGGGAGGGCTATGAGAACTGATGGCTGAAAGAGCTTTGGAAAAGCCCACACATTCCATGGAGAATACCACTACCTGGTGGGGACTAGGCATAGCAAAGTGCCTTCCTGCCAAAGAAAGAAGAAAGAATCTGTATTTGGGATAGAACAAAAACCAATATTACAGTGTGTTTCAAAACAAATGAAAGTTTCAATTGTAAAATATTTAACAAATTTACATAAGCTTGTTCTAATTACTGGTATAGGAATATTTTAAAGATTAAAAACTGTACCAGAAACTTTAATATTACATGTTCACTGTATAACTATTTGTTCATGCTTTTTACAAATGGTCTGTAGTAAGAACTTTCTATAACTAAGTTAAAATGTAATTACGTTTGAGAAAGTTATCACTCAGATAAATAAAGCTTCAGTCTTAAAAAAAACGTAAAACTCACCAGGTAAAGCTTTTGAATGTGTCCGTTCTTTGCTAGGAACATTTGCACCTCCACCAAATACAGCAGACCACATTTTTTCATTTAGAGGATGGGCCACAATCCGAAATAGTTCATTACTTGAATGTGTGGCCAGGCCATGGATGAAGAGACTAAGATACACTGCTGTGAGAATTTCGCAGAGTAAGACTGTAAGCCCTGACTGGGCTTCCTCGCCAGAAGAATTCAAAAGTCGAATTAGACAAGTTATTCCTAGAACAAACAAACATAGCTGCCACTGACTATAAATTTTTAAAATTAAAAATTCACTATATTTTTCTGATTTTAGCAAAAAAGATATTGCATCAGGATTTAATACGGTATTTTCTTTCCTAGATTCATAGACTAGTAGCAGTTATTACAGTTAATGCACAAGTGAGCTATTTGAGAGAAACATTAAAAATCTGTAACATTAAATATTAAAATCTCTAATGACTAAAATCTCGGATAAAATTTCATTGATGTGTTTTTCTAGTATGATAAAAGCAAAATGATTTTTAAAATTATATTACAAAACATTTGAGTTATATTAGGATAATGATCAAGGAAATACTAACATTAAAAAACTGCATAATTCAGATTGAGTGGTGAATACGGAACTGGTATCAATTCCAACAATATTTAACAATCATTATCATGTGGCAAAACTAAAACAAATCGTCTTTTAACTTATCTAAGATTATAAATAAGACTAAGAAAAAACTGATCTATACATGAAAATTATTTATACCTGGCCATTGAGCTGGTGATGTATTGGGAGTTATTGCTTCATCTAAGCTTCCTGTTTTCAAAGAATGTCGATGAGGAAGCAGTACTGTCTGATATACCATTCCAGTAAACTGATTTGTTTGAAATGAACTGAGAAAAGAAAACAATATTTAAATCTATGACAAATTTCATACATAGTATTTTCATGTTTTAGATCTAATATCAAGAGTACAAATTTCTATTAATTATACTGCTAGTACTTCTAAGTAGTATACTGTACAGTCTAGTGCTATATGAAAACAAAGTATTCTTTACGTGTAAACATACACATTTTCTAAATTAAAACACATTTGACAGATTTTAAGAGACAGGATAAGTACAAATGAGAAAACTAAACTGCTATGTCCAAGTAGCAAGCTTACATATTGAACTTAAAAACATAGTTATCTGGTTGAAAATAAAGTAAGTTTAGGCTCACTTTTATAGAGAATGGCTAGCCTACCCCTACATATCAGGCACTGTAGCAGGTACTAGGCATTCAAGGAAAAACAATGTTTCTGTCTCCATTAAATTTACTCTAGTGGGGGAACAAAACACAAATAATATTATTATACTACTCTTAAAGATGAAACCTATGCATGTGATGCTACCATGGCAATAGAGGAGTATTTCACATAATTTGGGAATTCAGGATAAGCTTCCCCAAGTAAAAGATGCAAAGCTAAGTCTAATAGATGAATAAACAAAATAACTTGCTGCTTGACATAAACTATGAAATAATTCTGACAGAAAATGGTATAAGGAATTATGAATTATAGGAATTAGAAATTCCTACATCGTACACTAAGTACATGATTATAATACTTAAACATAGCACATTTATTGGTGTAAATGTGTTATGATTAGGAAATCTCATTGGTTATAACATTTTGATGCATTTGTAGTTTCCCTTGCTTTACTTTCCAATTTCAAGATAGCAGAGTAACAAGAAAAAAACTCCCTCATTCCTTTGAAAATCATAGGAAAGATAAAAATAAGTTAATGAAAATAAAGCCTAAATAATAAGAAAGTGAATTCTTGAAGGATCAGTGTTAAAGAAATCAAGTTCAAGCTACCTTGGGAAATATACAACCAGAATGGTAAGTAAGGCTACTCATAGAAAATTCAAATACATAAAACGGACAGACAATGAAAAATTAACAAGGAAGGCTGACATCATGTAAGAAACAACAAACTCAACAAAAGATCTTCACCTGAGAAAGTCAACTTATCAGTAAGTTAAAGTACTTCAAACTCAGAAAAAAAAATTTTAATCAAGAAATGTTATAAAAATAGAAGCAACTATTAAATTCAACAAGAGATCTTAAAAATGAAAAAACAGAATTTCTAAAATATAAATTCTGGCTAAATAGGACATTGCTGAATAATGAATCCGTATTTGGAAAGTGAAGCTAGAATTTCTCTTGAACTGAAACTAAAAGAGATAAAGAAAACGAACACAAGAGGGGAAAGTTAAAAGAACATTAAGAAATGACCCAGAAGTTGCAATACCTGTTTAATAGGAAAGAGAAGAGAGATGGGACAATATTTGAAGAAACAGAGTATTTCAAAGAACTAAAGATAGATACAGAAAGACCCCAAAGGGTAACAAACTATTTTTTTAAAGCCTAGATAAATTACAGTAAAACTTTATAACATAAAGAGAAATACATACATCAATTCTTCGGCAATTTTTTTCTCAATTTCAAGTCAATTACTCCCTCCCCTGTGCTCCCTGAACCTTTTACTATCTACCATCTTATTGTATTTACCAATTTGGTACTATGCCATATTACATACATATCATTTATCAGCTCACATGTTTTGTCTCTAACTAGACTGACCCTAAAAAATAGACCTTATATTATTATTTGTGTTAAAATTCTCAGTGCCAATCACAGTATCTGACTTAAGGCAGTGATAGGTAATAGGCTGCTAAATAAGTTATACTGAATTTTATTTGAGATTCATTTGCCGTAAAAATTTCAAAGATGAAATTTATTTGAGATTCATTTGCCATAAAAATTCCAAAGATGAACAGAAAGTACTAAAAACCTCAGATATATGTTTTTTGCATTACTTGAAATAGACTGTTATAGATAGTTCTAAATCACTAACATACAAAATATGAAACCTCATTGCTTACTGTAAGCATTCTTAAATTTCATAAAAAGATAGTTACCTGTAGTTATGACTACCACAAAGGCACTGATAAATACAAGCAGAAAGTGAGGCTGCTAATGTATGCATTACATATACCTGGAAAACAAAAACAAAATTACTTTAAGTATAACTTTTTTAAAGTATAGATTTTTTTCAAGACCTAATATAATCAGCATATTTTTAAAAATGAAAAAATTTTTCATTCTTTGCCTTCAAAAACTATTTCCTTTTTTTCTATAACACTCATTTTTATCTACATAAGTCTCACTAAAGAAAATTTAAAGAAAACACACTGAAGCCTTTAGCAGAAATTATAAAACACACATCTGCTACCACATTTCTTTTTCTAGAGCAAAGAGGAACAGATGTCAGTTCTCCAGTAGAGCATGAACCACGTATCAAAGTAAGCCCTCCAATTCTCAATCTGCTTTTTCCTCAACCAAAACATGAGACACAGCCTGATAACAGACAGTTCACCAATGGACAGGTCACTAAAGAATATGCTACCACATATTCTAGTTACCTTAGGAAATAATTTGAAGAGAGTGAAACTAGAGAAAACAGAAACATTATAGGGTATGAAAGGCAGTAACCAAAAGGCAGTGGAGTGAGGCATTTGTTTTAAGGACGAGAAAACCCTAAACATGACATGGCAAGAGCCGTAACATTAGGTAGAACCGAGGATGAAGGAGAAGCTTCTTCAGCTAGGTAAGAAAGTCAAACTAGACTAGAATATTAAAAGAGCAGGTTCCTCATCTGATTGTGAAGTATGCCAGCCTTTTTGCAGATAAAAGTGGAGAATGACAGGTCAAATCTAATTGCTAATTTTTCCTTCAAATGTCAGTAAAACATGGTATGAATTAAAAGATATTATATAATTGAAGATGATAAAAACTATGTGTGGGAGTTTGCAAAAATGACAATATTGTACAGCTTCTGCAAAAGAGAGCTAGACCTACTTCTCCACTCACTGAATCTAAGCTGGCCTTGACTTGTTTGACCAAGAGGAAACAACAGAAATGAAGTATGAGTTTTGAATCTACACCTCAAAAAGCCTTGCAAATTCTATTCTTACTGTTCTTGAACCCCTGATGCCACTATGTGAAAAAAATCTAGTTGTGACTGAGCCATGGGGTGCACAGACATTTGATTAAACATTATTCTAGGTGTCTGTGAGATGTTTTCAGATGAGATAAACATTTCAATCAGTAGACTGATTAAGCAGATTGTGGTCTGTTATGTGAGTAGACTCAATTGGCAAGATCTGAATAGAACAAAAATGCCAAGTAACTCCTGTCTAACTGCACTGAGCTGGGGCATTGCTTTTCCTATCTTTAAACTTGAACTAAAACATCAGCTCTTTTTGGGTCTTCAGCCCGCTGACTTTCTGACCTAAACTTAAACCATAGCTCTCCTGGTTCTCAGGCCTGATTTGAACTGGAACTACACCATCAGCTCTCCTGGGTCTCCAACTTGCCAACTGCAGATCTTGGGACTTTTCAGCCTCCAAAACCACATAAGCCAATTCTTTATAATAAATCTCTCTCTTATCACACATCCTATTTTCTGTTTCTTGAAGAACCCAGACAAATGTATTAGGCTTGCCAGCTGGAGGATGAGATACCTATGACCCAGATTCTCCTGTCAGTACTGTCAGCATGTGCCAACCACCAGAAATGTAAATGCCATCCTAGATCATCTAGAACCCAGTTAACCCATCAGTTGACCAAAGATGAATGACAGAGTCCAGACATTAGTACAGCTGGACCAAACCAAAGAACTAATGAACCAACCCACAGAATCATGAGCAAAATAAATGATGGCTTTTTAAGCCACTAATGTTTCAGGACAGTTCTTAAGCAGCAAAAGCTAACTGATACACTACAGGTATGCTATAAAGTTAAATATAAAATATAGTTTGGCTAAAATGAGCATAATCTGAAAGAAATTAAATTCTAAACTGTATAATAAGCCATATGGGCGTATACTACAGAGTCGTACAGAAAAATAAGTAGTGAAATTCAATTACAAGGGTTAAAGAGGGTAAAATTGTAGAAGAGGGTACTAAAGAGGGTAAAATTGTAGGAGAGGCCACCATCAGGCAAACAGAAAAGCGAACTGGTGTAATATAACCTGGGAGGTGGATGAGAGCTACATGAAAGAGCATAAGGAAAAAAAAAACAACTGTAGGGATATATGAAAATGGTCAAAGTCAGTTATACTTCAAAGGATTTCAGTATGTCTGGAAAGTGAAGATAAAATATGCTATCAACAGCAGATAAAGTATAGTGATGATGAACAGGATGCTCTGGTTGATTAGAGAATTAACTATAACAATATAGTCAGTTACATTAGAATCACACCAGGAGCTTCTTTAAAAGTACATGTTCCGGGACATACTCTCACAGACTAATTCAGTAAGTTTGGAGTGAACTTGAGAGAACCCAAACTTTTAATAAGCACTGCAGGTGATTCTGTTGCTGCTGGTTCAGAAATGACAGGGGCAAATAGTTCACATTATCCTTAAAATACAGAACCCTCTAATATTAACAAGAGAAAACTTTATTTACATATTAGTGCCTTTTCATTAAAATATTAACTTTCTATCTTTAAAAAACAATGAGCTTTTTGGTTAAATGTACTACTAAAGGAATCACTCATGTATCTACATATGCACCTATTATTCTTAAAAAGCAACTAAGACTAAATAACTAAGCATTTTGATAAAAAATTCAAGAACTCTACTGGTCTAAGTAACACGAGTAAGATAAGCTGGTCTACAACCAGAAGATTTCTTTAATAGGAATCAACATAACTTGGTAATGTAACAATTGCTATGCTTAGTCTGATGTTTAAAATTACTTTAAAAAAACACCTTAATATTTATCTTGTAGTTTTATCATTGTACAGATGAATTAAAAGCTTGAAACTAAGCATACTTACTTTATTGCTCTGGATATCAGGGTGGGGTGGTGAATCAAAGTTTATTATGGCATGGAGAATATCATGTGTTAGATTACTAAGGTGCAATAATGGATTGGCAACTACTGTTTTGGCACTGGCTGTACAAGCAAAGAGGAGAGGCACTGAGGTTTGCTCTGACAGAGGGCTAGAAAACAGCGGTTCTGCCATTTCCTTAAAAACAAAGAGGGAAAAAAGGTTAATCAACTATTTATAGTTATAAACCATTACTTCAGTAAATCAAGGGCTCTCTAAAACACTTCAAAGCAATTAAAAAATAAAAGCATAGTAGAAACTTAGATTTAGAAGTGACCTGAAGAAGTCAGCATTCCAATAATCATATTTAAAAATAAGACATTGAGGGGGAACAGAGAAAGAAAATAAAAAGACAATATCCTCTTGCAATAAGAAGTTTGTCACCCTACAAGGCATTCAGACAAGACTTTGGAGTGTGAATTAAGCAGGTCATAAGGCCTGATACTGAATTGTTTGAAACTACAGTAAATACACAACTCTACTAATTCATAATATGAAGGACCACACAGAAGGGAACATTCCCTAAAGCAACTGTAATGAAGAAAATCAAGTCTTAGTATTCAAAACCAAAAAAGCAACATCAAAAACAGTTTTAGACATGTACTATTTTTGATTGTCATATAAATTACATACCTGCTGAGATTCTTGCAAAAGCAAAATCAATTCCATTCTCACAGATGCAAGACCCCCACCATGAGATCCATGAAGTATGCAGTAACTAAGAAACATTCTCAAAAGTGACTGATATTTCAAGAGCCACTGTCTTTTCTCCTGAAAATTTTCTCTCAGTTGTTTCACTTTTGTTTGGTGAGGCAAATCTTCAGCATCCTCATTTAATCCAAATTCATCTTCATTTTTGCCAAACGCAGACTGCAGTTCTTCAGCATCTGAGCAAAAGTCGCAAGTCCTCTGAAGAGCTATCACCTCTTTTTCAAGCCAGTGGTATAGCTGGTAACGCAATTTTCCACCATCTATTTCATAGCCGGTAGATAAAGTACGAAGTTCTACTGTGAGAATCTTTAAACATGCTCTAAATTTTAATTGAACTGCAATGATATCTTCTGATGGATTTAAGAGGTCATTTTCATCTAGTGTGCTGAAAGATTCTGTGTAATTAGAACTGATTTCATCTATTTTTTTATCTGTTTTTCTCTGTAAAGATTTTAGTTCTTTCATTGAAATAGGGACATCCTCATTTTCTTCATCATTATCACTGTCCCATTTTAACTCTAAAGAGTCATCCTGAAACACAACACTTGGTTGGCTCCAGTCAAAAGAAAGAGTGGAGTTTGATTGCTTCTCTGATGAACCCTCTGAAGAAGATCCAAAACCATTCATCAGTGACTGTGACCAATCAATAGCAGAAGACTTATCTTCCCTTGCATCCAATTTTAATGGAGAAGAAGGAGAACAGTCTTTACTAGTATCCAGAAAACTAGAAGCTCTACAAAAAGGTCTTGTTTTCTTGATGACTTTAGGCATCTTTGATAATACTTCCAAGGCCAACATTGGGCAGCCAGCTTTTAAATGAGCACTGGCAGTCGTAAAAAATAATCGTCTTTCACTTAAATTAATTGTTCCTGCCAGTCCACTTTTTCCTGTTAGACTCATATGTGTGGAAAATGTATCAGATGATCCAAAATGACGTCTCAGCAAAAGGGGATGTGTTCTTAGGTAATTGTAGAAATTAAAAACTGCAGGACTACAGGCTGACATAACTTGATCTGAAAGTAAATTCATTTCATGAGCCAAGGAAATTTGTTCAAGAGCCGAACTGGGTGTTTGTATTGTAGTGCCTTTTCTCTATCTACTGTGACACCTTTATCTACAGGGTCTTTGACACAATTTTACTAATAGGACACAATGATCCATGGCATTAAAGAGGCAACAACACATTTATATTTAACATATTCTAATGAAGTAGGAAAACAAAGATTATGCTGCTTTCCCACTGAAACAAATCTCTTCAGGCAATATTCTAAGATAATTTAAAACATCCAGTTACAAACTTAGTTCTTTTTCTACTTCCCTGGATACTTCTCAGTCTGCTTTGTTAGTCCTCCTAATTTTCTCTACCTTGGAATGCTGAGATTCCTCTAGGGTTCAACTGCTGACTTCTTTTCTATCTATATTCCCTGAGTTGAATTCATATAGTCCCATGACTTTCAGTAACATCCACTGAAATACTGAAATGATAACTTGAACATCATCTCTACCTCCAGTCCCAACTTAATACTGAAAATCTAAACTCCTATATTGAAAGGCCTACATTTTGTTTCCACTTACATGTATAAACTTTTGCTTTGTGACCTTTTTATTTAGTGTGCCCTTGACCCAAACCACTCTTTACACATAACTACATTGATTAACTCACTCATTTCAATCAATTCTCTGCTCAAAGGTCACCTTATCAGAGAAAGCTTCATGATGTAAAACAATACTTCCCCATATCATTTACCTATTCTTCAATCTATAAAGCCAAGAGTTACCTTTGACTCCTAACTCCTTCTCACTCCATATCAAATTCAGTCCTATCTAGTCAATCTTAAAATCATATCCCAAACCCAACCACATCTCTCTGCCTCCACTCCAATCATTCTAGTCCAAGCCACCATTATCTTTTGAAATTTTTTTCTAGAAGAATACAAGATTAATTAGTAATAAAAGTATGTAAGCATGTACTAGTCCCAAATTAAAATACAATTTTCACATGAATATGTGTAAGTATAAGAAAGTGGGCCACGGCCGGGCGTGGTAGTTCATGCCTATAAACCCAGCATTTTGAGCTCAGGAGTTCAAGACCAGCCTGGGGAACATGGTGAAACCCTATCTCCACCGAACATGCGAAAAAATTAGCCAGGCACGGTGGCACACATCTGTGGTCCTTGCTACTCAGGAGGGTAAGGTGGAAAGATTGTTTGAGCTTGGTAGGTGGAAGCTGAAATGAAGTGAGATAGCACCACTATACTCCAGCCTGGTGACAGAGTGAGACTCCATGTGAAAAAAGAAAAGAAAAGAAAGAAAAAAGAAAAGAAAAGAAAAGAAGAAAGAAAGAAGAAGAGGAGTGGAGGGGAGGAGAGGGAATGGGAGCAGAGGGGAGGAAAGGAAAGGGCAAAAGAAAAGAGGGCCAGGCACAGTGGCTCATGCCTGTAATTCCAGACTTTGGGAGGCCGAGGCGGGAGGCTAGCTTGAAGCCAGGTGTTTGAGATAAGCCAGGGCAACAAAGCAAGATGAGATCTCTAAATTTTTTAAAAATAAAAACACTTAAAAAAGAAAGTGGCTGGAAAACGTATTTACATTTTCCCTTCAATACATAGAGGCTAGTTTGAAAATCTTTAGCTTTGATGGCTAGAAGACTTAAACAAATGAGTCACACAGCTTTCTCAAAGGTTCAGAAAATAAGGCAAAGGCTACCTCCCAATTAAATGATACCACATAAAAATCTACAAACTAGAACCGTTTCCAATTAGCATTTCAAATAATATAATATCTATTTTATTAGCTACCAAACACAACTCAATCTACGGAAAAGTATCTGAAAAGCAAATCTCATTTTTATAGAAGCTATATAAAAAATCCCATTTTATGCGAACCTCTAAGAAAGCTTCAGCAAAGTGGATTTCTAAAAGAAAAGGTACTAGTAGACACAAAAGAGTACATATGCTCTACCTCACTTATCTAATGAACAAGACAGGTTTATCTAGCTTTTAAGATTTTCTAATCACATCACCTAAGTCAACCTTTTTTTACACTGAATATATTTTACACTGTAAGAATTCTAAAACTGATGGACAAACACACTAAATTCAATCTAAGATTTAAAAACTGGCTTTGTAACAGTATTTCTTCAATATGTTTATATTGAAGTGTTGACAATATTTATGTTCAATAAATCTATTTTTAAAAACAAAAAATCCCAAGTTCTCAAAGGATTTATCTTTCTGGAGAAAAAAAACCAACCAACCAAAAACTGTTATAAAGACCATGAATTCAATTTGTCTGTATTACTCTTACATGTATTACCACACAACAGAGTGGTCTGCACATGTAGCAATTATCAATAACACTCTTAATCATTAACATCTTAGAAATGCAGCTTACCATCACTCTCTCTGATAGATTGCTTGATTAATGTTTCCAGAGCGCCACTATAATCTTCCAAAATCCAATATGCCATGCTCCGAAGAAAAGGATCATGATGCATATTTATGTTCCAGGAACACAGTTCACTGGCAGGAGAATCGATTCCCAAAACTTTTTTACGTAAAATAGATTTATATGTTGCAGCTGTATCAAATTCACACTCATAGAGTCTTGCTATTACAAGAGCCAACTGAATGTCATTCAGTTTCTCAAGACATACCTTTAAAAAGAAAATATTGTTTATAAATAAGCAGAAGTAGGTTTCATTTTAGTATAAATTCAACTACTCACTAATAACTGGAAAAATATAAGGCCTTATTAACATCCAAAATTAGCAAAGAAGGGTAAGAAACAAAATACATGCTACTTCCTTTTACCAAATCTACTTGACAACATTTAGTATTTGCAAATCTACCTTCTAGTACTAAATATATATATGTGCAAAAAAGTAGACTAAATGAGGAAATAATGGATAATTTAAGTGACATCAATTCAATCTATATTATTTTTTTGTCTTGAACCTCTACTATTATTCTCCATCTGCCCCTGGAGACTTTAGTCTCCATGTTAAAAGGTTGTTTTGAATTACTTATATGAAACTCTGAGCAAAAATGGCAATTTAAGACAGAAACGTTTTATCTTAAATATTCATAATTTTTTTAAGGTTTACTAAGAAATAATCAGTTAAGGACTTTCTAACATTCATCAAATAATACAGAGCCAGATATGGGGTTCAAATATGTTTAAACTGATAACATAAACCTTTTAATTTTTTTAAACTTGTTTATGAATATTCTTAAGAGTCAAATCAATTACCTATCTCTACTAACTAACAAATATCATTTGGTTAATCTTAATTATGTATAAATACTATTCAAGTTAACAGTCAAATTTTTAAATGTCTCTATTAAATATGAACAGTTATTTTAGGTATTTAGCCTTGTATTATTTCCAATAAAGTTGAAATTTAAAAATTTAATAAAATTAAAATAAAAATTTAAGCACTAAAGAGCTTTAAAGATGACTTTGCTATTCTTTGTTATTTAAATTTTATTCATTACCTCAACTGCATCTCTGAGGCAGCCAGCTAAAAGAAAAAATGCAGCAGAATGTTCAAATCTTTGTTTGCCTAGCAAAGAAAAAGCATTCTTTAAAGCTGCTTTACGCCATCTTTCATCCTCAAAATTGTGTCCAAAAAACTGTGTCATCTTGGTGTTTTTTTCAGCTCTACGAAGGAAAAAAGAGGTATGAAAATTTTGGAATTCAATTCTTTTTTTTTACATCAGAATCAATTTTCTAAAGTTAGGATTTAATAGCTAAGGCTCAACAGAAACATCTGCCAGTTCATAACTTACTATATATGTGCTTCTTTTCCCAGTAAAAATTATATTAGGTAGGCTGGGCGCAGTGGCTCATATCTGTAATCCTAGCACTTCAGGAGGCCAAAACGGGGGGATCACCTGAGGTCAGGAGTTCAAGACCAGCCTGGCCAACATGGTGAAACCCTGTCTCTACTAAAAATACAAAAATTACCCGGGTGTGGTAGTGGGCACCTGTAATCCCAGCTACTTGGGAGGCTGAGGCAAGAGTATTGCTTCAACCCCAGAGGTGAAGGTTGCAGTGAGCGACTGTACTCCAGCCTGGGCGACAGAGCAAGCCTCTGTCTAAAACAAAAAAAATACATTAGGTAAACATTTGTAATCTCTAAAGAGAGATTACAAAAAATTTTTTCTTTCAAAATACAAAGGAAACTACATTAGTAGGACTGTGAAAATTACCTTGAAATCCACACAAAATGTTTAATTTATATTAACTTATGTGCCACCATTGAAACTCATCAGTAACTTTTCACCCCTGCCCATCTGAAAATTACCTAGATAAGAGATAAAATCTAAAGAATGTGCCTTGAATCAAAACAACCCTAAATCATCTAGTCTCTTAGAAAACCAATTTGTTATCATGATTTTCCCCGAAAGGTGGTTGTTCATATGGGTCCTCTGGAAATAAAGTCAAAACAAATGAAGAACTATTTATAATAATCTTGTTCACCAGTCTTGCTCAGATGTGAGAGAGAAAAATTCTAAGTGAATTCAGCTCAGAAAGAAGGTGAGGCTCACCTTCAGGAGGGAGGCAGTTTTGAGGGGTAGGGCTGGCCTGTAGCACAGAGGTAGATGTCTGTTCCAGACTCCACCAGTTAATTAATTCATCTTCTTCCCTGTCCTAAATATAAGTTTCTGGTTTAGTTACCTGGTATAGTTTGGCTGTGTCCCCACCAAAATCTCACCTTGAATTCCCATGTGTTGTGGGAGGGACCCAGTGGGAGGTAACTGAATCATGGAAGCAAGTCTTTCCCATGCTATTTTTATGATAGTTAAGTCTCAAGAGACTTAATGGTTTTAAAAACAGGAGTTCCCCTGAACAAGCTCTGTTCTCTTGTCTGTTGTCATGTGAGATGTGCCTTTCAACTTCTGCCAGCCACATGGAACTGTAGGTCCAATAAACCTCTTTCTTTTGTAAATTGCCCAATCTTGGGTATGTCTTTATCAGTGGCATGAAAACAGACTAATACATTACCTTTGTTTCATCGGAGCATGATAAGAAGTTCTTAAAATAAACAATATTTTGTTTCTGGATTGATAAATCTGAAAACAAATTAAACTGACCTCATCAGGTTTCTTCCATTCTAAAAAAAAAAACACTTGGGGTCTTTTCCTTATGAAATCTCTCTCTTAAATACAAAATAACTAAGAATCTACATGAATTAACATCAAGAACAACAAATCTTACTTCATATATTTATTCCTTATGACCAGATTTTCACATTGAAGCACAGTTGTTGTTTTTTTTTTACCTACCTATATAATCCCCAAATCACAGCTTTCTTTTTCATTGCAAGGTAAAAAATGGCAGCATCTAAAGGATCATTCTTTCTATAAAAGGCTGCTTTAGCTACCTATAATAAAAAAATATTGGTCAAAATTTCACAGAAATAGTTTTGAACAAGTAATTTCCTTCATATGCAAGCCTGGCACATATTATCCACTGAATGTTTAATAAAATTTTTAAAATATGTATATGAATAATATGTGCATTTTAGAATAACAAAAGTGACTTACGGTGATGGCTTCAAAGGACACAGAGAAGAAATAATAAGACTACTGCCTTTCATTAGAAGTTCTTCTGTACTATTTTTAAATTTTTCTAAACATATACATATATTATTCTGTAAAATCAGACATATACTACTAAACAAATGTGTCAATTAAAAATGGGAATTAGAATATATATTTCAAAACTTTATGTTAACATATTTTGAAATATGTTATAAATGAAATATGGACTATTCAAAAGCCCTTTGCTTCTTCAAAAACAGAAGGGAGTAATGGCAGAGAAGATATGGAATGACATTTTAAAAAATGTCCAAAAAATATTAACTCACTTATACACCAAAATAAAACACTTACTTTTTCCAAGCATTTGCGTAAGATGCGGGTATTCCGGACCCACCACCCCACACCCATAGCTCTTAGTTCAGACCAGGTGGGATCATCTTTCTGCATGGCTGGCAACATGTTTAGCAATTCTTCTTCTGCTACTGAGTGAAATGCCCAAGCAAAATGACTTGTAGAAAGGCCTGCAGAAATGTCAAAAATGATGTTTATAAGAAATAGAAGTATGTTTCTATGATTATCAGAAATGTATGTTCCATATTTGCAATATAAATGTGTAAACTTCTATGAGATTCACAGTTTAAGATTAGAAATATGGGCTATTTTTTAATTTTTGCTACTTCAAACAACTGTATCACTCCAGTGAACATATGTGTTTTGTAGAAATAGCGTATTTTTTTGAAAGGAAAAGAAAAAATGCTTATGGCAAATTCCACTGTGCTGATGTATTTTTGTTCTCCAGCTATTACCCATGATCCTTTTTAAAAAATGAGAAACACTTAAAGCATTACTTTATGTTGATATATTTCTATCTTCAAAGCTGCTTTTTACCTTCCTTTGGTCAACATTTGTTTTGTGGATGTAATTCCACAGAATTAATTTAAAAGAAATCAAGTAAACAGTTCAGGTTGATGAATTAGGACTAGCACTGCAAAGACCCCAAAATCAGAATGCATACATTAAATCCCAGCTCTAGCCGGGTGCTAGAAGGTGAAATCTTCTTCTGTACTATTCTGTACAGGCTTACGCCTGTAATACCAGCACTGTGGGAGGCCTAGGTGAGAGGATCACTTGAGGTCAGAAGTTTGAGAACAGCCTGGCCAACATGGTAAAACCCTGTCTCTACTTTAAAAACATACAATTAGCCAGGGATGGTGGCGTGTACCTGTTATCCCAGCTACTCGGGAAGCTGAGGCAAAAGAATCACTTGAACCAGGGAGGTAGAGGTTGCAGTGAGCTGAGATCATGCACTCCAGCCTCAGTGACAGAGTGAGACTCTGTCTCAAAAACAAAAATAAAAATAAAAATAAATTCCAGCTCAATTGAAGTATTACGTTGGTACAAAAGTAACTGCAAGTGGTTTTTGCCATTTAAGAAAGCAAAAACTATAATTACCTTTGCACCAGCCTAATATATTAATATAATCTTGGACAAGTTATGTTGTCTCTTAATGCCTCAATTTTTCTGTATATAAAATGCAAACAATCATGGAACTACCTTACAACACAGTTTTGAGAATTAAATAATATAGTCATAAAATTTAGAATAGAATCTGGCACACAGTAATTATCCCATATCACCATATTAGTAAGATATTTTTATATTTATACATCATCATTTATGTCAGTGATTCTCTCAACTTAATGGCCTACACATGTTTATTGCTCACCTTCTATTTTGACTTTTCACAAAACATTTTGTTTAGCATTACTAGGTAAAGTAAATGATTAATTGTAGGTTGTGGCTTTGAGATAATATGGCCTCAAATTTTTAACCTAAGTCAAACAAGGAATCACCTCCCATGTCAAGCAATGTGAAATGCTACTACACTGAACACTTTGAAAATAAATGAAAGGTTAAAAACAAAACAAAACAAAAAATCCCTATGTTGGGAAGGGACTATGATTATAAATCATTTCTGGATTCCTATTATCTCTCCAGCGACTTCAATATCTTTTTATAAATAATTAAATAATTTTTTTTTTTTTTTAGAGAAAGAAACAGCAAAAGAAAGAAAGAAAAAAAAAAGAATGAAAGAGAGAAAGAAAGAGGAAGAGAAAGAGGGAGAGAGAATGGGATTCTTGTTTTATTGCCCAGGCTAGAATACAGTCTAAAAATGGGTATTAAAACCTCTTTTATGCCAATAATTGTGCTTAACAATGGAGACAAGAAGGAATAGGGGATGAAAATAACAAATAAGCAGACAACCAATATTTTATTTAAACCTGTGAAATGCTATGCAATTGCTGGGGAGTGATTTACTTCCAATTATGTGGTCACTTTTAAGATAGGTATAATGTGATGCTGAGAAAAATGTATGTTTTGTGGATTTGTGGGAGGATAGTTCTGTAAATATTTGTTAAGTCTAGTTGTTCCAGGTCTGAGTTCAAGTCCTGGATATCC
>PVKP010041868.1:0-18461 GCA_004027715.1 Plecturocebus donacophilus | reverse complement strand
CCTCCCACACTCCTGTGCACCTCTACTGTGGGCTGCCCTCGATCTGACACTGTGCATGTCACGGCTGACCTGCTCTGCTAAATGGATAATATGAATTTTTGAATCTGCTGGCCTGCTCCATGCTCTGTGTGCTGGAATCTGACTGTAGAAATTGTGGGCTACCTCAGTTGAACTCTCCACAATGGGGCCTTTTCTTCTGACTCCTCCAGGACGCATGTGTACATTTCCCTTTTGTTTGCATGGCCTTTAGAAGGTATTTATTTTTACCCTTGTAGCCACTTTCTGTACCTTTACCACCAATTTACACTTGAGGAAACTTAAGACATTGAAAGCTAAGTGAGTTGACCAAGACTGCATTTTGAGAAGTGATTTTTCTTTCTTTTTTTTTTTTAATTGATTATACTTCAAGCTCTGGGGTACATTTGCAGATCGTGCAGGACTGTTGCATAGGTAGATACATGGAGGGTGATTTGCTGTCTCCATCCCCCGTCACCTACATCTGGCATTTCTCCCAGTGTTATCCTTCCCCAAGCTCCCTGCCCCCCGCTGTTCCTCCCCTAGCCCCCTAGTCCACAACAGACCCCAGTGTGTGATGCTCCCCTCCCTGTGTCCATGTGTTCTCATTGTTCAACACCTACCTATGAGTGAGAACATGCGATGTTTGGTTTTCTGTTCTTGCGTCAGTTTGCTAAGAATGATGGTTTCCAGATTCATCCATGTTCCTACAAAGGACAGGAGCTCATCATTTTTTATGGTTGCATAGTATTCCATGGTATATATGTGTCACATTTTCTTTGTCCAGTCTATCACTGATGGGCATTTGAGTTGGTTCCAGGTCTTACTTATTGTAAACAGTGCCACAATGAACATATGTGTGCACATGTCTTTATAATAGAACGATTTATAATCCTCTGGGTATAAACCCAGTAATGGGATTGCTGGGTGAAATGGAATTTCTAGTTCTAGATCCTTGAGGAATCACCACACTGTCTTCCACAATGGTTGAGCTAATTTACACTCCCACCAACAGTGTAAAAGTGTTCCTATTTCTCCACATCCTATCCAGCATCTGTTGTCTCCAGATTTTTTAATGATCGCCATTCTAACTGGCATGAAATGGTATCCCAATGTAGTTTTGATTTGCATTTCTCTAATAACCAGTGATGATGAGCATTTTTCATTATGTTTTTTGGCCTCATAAATGTCTTCTATTGAAAGTGTCTGTTCATATCCTTCACCCACTTTTGAATGGGTTTGTTTTTTTCTTGTAAATCTGTTTTAGTTCTTTGTAGATTCTGGATATTAGCCCTTTGTCAGATAGGTGGATTGCAAAAATTTTTTCCCATTCTGTTGGTTGCCAGTTGCTATCTATTGGTTGCCAGAAGCTATCTATTGATAGCTTCTTTTGCTGTGTAGAAACTCTTAAGTTTAATTAGATCCCATTTGTCTTATTTTGGCTTTTGTTGCCAATGCCTTTGGTGTTTTTGTCATGAAGTCCTTGCCTATGCCTATGTCCTGAATGGTTTTGCCTAGGTTTTCTTCTAGGGTTTTTATGGTGTTAGGTCTTATGTTTGAGTCTTTAATCATCTGGAGTTAATTTTAGTGTAAGGTGTCAGGAAGGGGTCCAGTTTCTGCTTTCTCCCCATGGCTAGCCAGTTTTCTCAATACCATTTATTAAACAGGGAATCCTTTCCCCATTGTTTGGTTTTGTCAGGTTTGTCAAAGATCAGATGGTTGTAGATGTGTGGTGTTACTTCTGAGGCCTCTGTTCTGTTCCACTGGTCTATATCTCTGTTTTTGTACCAGTACCATGCTGCTTTGATTACTGTAGCCTTGTAGTATAGTTTGAAGTCCAGTAATGTGATGCCTCCATCTTTGTTCTTTTTGCTTAGGATTGTCTTGGCTATGCAGTCTCTCTTTTGGTTCCATATGAAGTTTAAAGTGTTTTTTTCCAGTTCTGTGAAGAAGGTCAATGGTAGCTTGATGGGGATAGCATTGAATCTATAAATTACTTTGGGCAGTATAGCCATTTTCACAATGCTGAATCTTCCTAGCCATGAGCATGAAATGGTTTTGCATCTGTTTGTGTCCTCTCTTATTTCCTTGAACAGTGGTTTGTAGTTCTCCTTGAAGAGGTCCTTTACATCTTTTGTTAGTTGTATTCCTAGGTATTTTATTGTCTTTGTAGCAAATGTGAATGGCAGTTTGATCATGATTTGGCTCTCTTTAAGTCTGTTATTGGTGTATAGGAATGCTTGTGATTTCTACACATTAATTTTGTATCCTGAGACTTTGCTGAAGTTGCTTATCAGCTTAAGAAAATTTTGTGCTGAGAGGATGGGGTCTTCTAAATATAGAATCATGTTGCCTGCAAAAAGAGACAATTTGACTTCCTCTTTTCCTAATTTAATACCTTTTATTTCTTTTTCTTACCTGATTGCTCTGGCTAGAACTTCCAATATTATGTTGAATAGGAGTGGTGAGAGAGGGCAACCTTATCTAGTGCCAGTTTTCAAAGGGAATGCTTCCAGTTTTTGCCTGTTCAGTATGATATGGGCGGTGGGTTTGTCATAAATAGCTTTTGTTATTTTGAGATATGTTCCATCAACACCTAGTGTAAGGCCGGTTGCCTTGCTGGGAGCTCGGACGCACCCCCACTGCCCTTTTTTCCTTTTACAAGCCCCGAGCAAGCTCAGACATGCTCGGGCATTTTCCCTTCTCCCTTGCTCGCACAGCCTGGTTTTCTCTTAAAGAGCCCAGTATGCAAACAAGGTGCTGCAGTCATAGCTTCTTAATAACCAATAGCAGCTAAGCCTTAACAACCAATAGCAGCTAAGCCTTAACAACCAATAGCAGTTGAGTTTTAACAACCAATAGCAGTCGAGCTTTAACGACCAATAGCAGGCAAGTAATTCCAACCAATAACAAGCCAAGTCCTAGGTCAAAGCTTGTAACTTACCCAATAGCAGTCTTGCTCTCCCACAACCAATCGAGCTGTTTCACTCCCTATAAAAACTCCCTGTCTAAAAATAGACTTTCTAAAAATAGCCCAAGTCACTCCCTATAAAACCCCCTGTCTGAGAGAAGTCAGTGCGACTTCTCCGGCCCCTCCTGTCCAGACTGCAGAACATCATCCGGGAGCCTGAATAAATTCCCTTGCATTGGATTATCTTGGTGCTGGCCTCAGTTTCTTCACTTTATCCTCGGAAAGAAACCTTACACCTAGTTTATTGAGAGTTTTTAGCATAAAGGGCTGTTGAATTTTGTAGCAGGGCTTCTCTAAAACTATTGAGATAATCATGTGGTTTTTGTCTTTGGTTCCGTTTATGCAATGGATTAGGTTTATAGATTTGTGTATTATAGATTTGTGTATGTTGAACCAGCCTTGCATCCCCAGGATGAAGCCTACCTAATCATGATGAATAAGCTTTTTGATGTGCTATTGCATTTGGTTTGCCAGTATTTTATTAGAGATTTTTGCATTGATGTTCATCATGGATATTGGCTTTAAGTTTTCTTTTTCAGTTGTGTCTCTGCCAGGTTTTGGTATCAGGATGACATTGGTCTCATAAAATGAGTTAGGGAGGATTCCCTCTTTTTGTATTTTTTGGAATAGTTTCAGAAGGAATGGTACCAGCTCTTTGTACATTTGGTAGAATTTGGCTGTGAACTCGTCTGGACCTGGACTTTTTTTGGTTGGTAGGCTATTAATTGCTGCCTCATCTTCTGCCCTTGTTATTGGTCTATTCAGGGTTTCAACTTCTTCCTGGTTTAGTCTTGCAAGGGTACAAGTGTCCAGGAATTTATCCATTTCTTCCAGATTTACTGGCATATGTGCATAGAGTTGTTTGTGCTAATCTCTGATGGTAGTTTGTATTTCTGTGGAGTTGGTGGCAACATCCTCTTTATCATTTTTTACTGCATCTATTTGATTCTTTTTTCTTTTTTATTAGTCTGGCTAATGGTCTATTTTGTTGATCTTTTCAAAAAACCAGATCCTGGATTTATTGTTTTTTGAAGGGCTTTTTGTGTCTCTTATTTCCTTCAGTTCTGCTCTAATCTTAGTTATTTCTTGTGTTCTGCTAGGTTTTGAGTTTTTTTTTTTTTATCTTGCTTCTCTAGCTCTTTCAATTTTGAGAATAGGGTGTCGATTTTAGATATTTCCTTGCTTCTCATGTGGGCATTTATTGCTATAAATTTCCCTCTAGACAGTGCTTTAAATGTGTCCCAGAGATTCTGGTATGTTGCATCTTTGTTCTGTTTGGTTTCAAAGAACATCTTTATTTCTGTCTTCATTTCATTGTTTATTCAGTCGTCAGTCAGGAGCAAGTTGTCAGTTTCCATGTAGTTGTGTGGTTTTGAGTGAGTTTCTTAATCCTGAGTTTTAATTGATTGCACTGGTCTGAGAGACTGTTTGTTATGATTTCTGTTCTTTTGCATTTGCAGAGGAGTGATTTACTTCCAATTATGTGCTCAATTTTAGAGTAAGTGCAACGTGGTGCTGAGAAGAATGTATATTCTGTGGATTTGGGGTGGAGTGTTCTGTAGATGTTTATTAGGTCCACTTGGTCCAGATCTGCATTCAAGTCCTGAATATCCTTGTCAAGTTTCTGTCTCGTTGATCTGTTTAATATTGACAGTGAAGTGTTGAAGTCTCCCACTATTATTGTGTGGGAGTCTAAGTCTCTTTGTAGGTCATTAAGAACTTGCTTTATTTATCTGGGTGCTCCTGTATTGGGTGCATATACATTTAGGATAATTACTCTTCTTGTTGCATTGATCCTTTTACCATTATGTAATGCCCTTCTTTGTCTCTTTTGACCTTTGTTGGTTTAAAGTCCATTTTATCAGAGACTAGGATTGCAATCCCTCGTTTATTTTTCTCTCCATTTCCTTGGTAAATCTTGTTCCATCCCTTTATTTTGAGTCTATGTGTGTCTTTGCATGTGATATGGGTCTCCTGAATACAGCACATCAATGGGTCTTGGCTTTTTATCCAGTTTGCCAGTCTGTGTCTTTTGATTGGGGCATTTAGGCCATTTACATTTAAGGTTAATATTGTTACATGTGAATTTGATCCTGCCATTTGGTTACTGGCGGGTTGTTTTGCCGTTAGTTGATGCAGTTTCTTCATTGCATCATTGGTCTTTACCATTTGATACATTTTTGCCGTGGCTGGACTGGTTGCTCCTTTCCAAGTTTAGTGCTTCCTTCAGAAGCTCTCATAAGGCAGGTCTGGTGTTGATGAAATCTCTCAGCAATTGCTTGTCCATAAAGGATTTTCTTTCTCCTTCACTTATGAAGCTTAGTTTGGCTGGATATAAAATTCTAGGTGGAAAGTTCTTTTCTTTAAGGATGTCGACTATTGGCCCCCACTCTCTTCTGGCTTGTAGGGTTTCTGCCAGGAGGTCCCTGTGAGTCTGATGGGCTTCCCTTTGTGGGTGACCTGACCTTTCTCTCTGGCTGCACTTAGCATTTTTTCCTTCATTTCAACCCTGGTGAATTTGATGATTATGTGTCTTGGTGTTGCTCTTCTTGAGGAGTATCTTTGTGGTGTTCTCTTTATTTCCTGGATTTGAATGTTGGCCTGCCTTTCTAGGTTGGGGAAGTTCTTCTGGAAAATACCCTGAAGAGTGTTTTCCAGCTTGGATTCATTCTCCCCTTCACATTCAGGTACACTGATCAAGCGTAGATTAGGTCTTTTCACATAATCCCATATTTCTTGCAGGCTTTGTTCATTTCTTTTCACTATTTTTTCCCTAATCTTGCCTTCTCATTTTATTTCATTGGGTTTATCTTCAATCTCTGATATCCTTTCTTTTGCTTGATCAATTCAGCTATCAAAACTTGTGTATGCTTCATGAAGTTCTCATGCTGGTTTTTCAGCTCCCTCAAGTCATTTATGTTCTTCTCTAAGCTTTTTATTCAGTTTGCCAGTCTCTGTCTTTTGATTGGGGCATTTAGACCATTTACATTTAACGTTAATACTGTTATATGTGAATTTAATCCTGCCAAGTCGTTTATGCTCCCTCAAGTCATTTGTGTTCTTCTCTAAGTTGGTTATTCTAGTTAGCATTTGTCTAACCCTTTTTCAAGGTTTTTAGTTTCTTTGCATTGCATTAGAACATCTTCCTTTAGCTCAGAGAAGTTTGTTACTACCCACCTTCTGAAGCCTGATTCAATCAATTCATCAAACTCATTCTCCATCTTGTTTTGGTCCCTTGCTGGTGAGGATTTGTGATCCTTTGGAGGAGGAGAGGTATTCTGGTCTTTGATGATTTCATCCTTTTTCCTCTGGTTTCTTCCCATCTTCTCGGGCTTATTTACCTTTGAGCTTTGAAGCTGGTGATTTTAGATGGGGTCTCTGAGTGGATGCCCTTTCTGTTGATGTTGAAGCTATTGCTTTTTGTTTTTTAGTTTTCCTTCTAACAGCCAGGCCCCTCTGCTGTAGGACTGCTGGAGGTCCACTCCAGATCTTGCTTGACTGGTAATCACCTCCGGGGGATGTGGAGCAGCGAGGATTGCTACCCGATCTTTCCTCTGGTAGCTTCGTCCCAGAAAGGTACCTGCCATGTGTCAGACTGAGCTCTCCTGTATGAGGTGGTTTTTTTGGTTATTCAGGGGTCAGGAAGCTGTCAGTGTGTCCCTTGTCTGCCTGAAGAGGCATTGCTAGGCTGCCTCAGACTCACCCCAGCTGCTGGGTAGGCTTCCTCTGGATTTTGTTTACACAGGTGAGATTAGACCTGCCTTCACAGTGGAGGACGCCCTTCTCCCCACTGAACTTGATCATCCCAGGTCAAGCCAGGACTGATGTGCTGGCTTTGAATCTCTTGAGCGAGAGGGCTTCAGTTTGCTGCTCTTTGTGGGGGTGGGACCTGTCAAGCCGTATCACCTGTCTCCTTGCTTTCAGCTCTCCCTTTTCCTGATGAGTCAGTAGATTCATCCCCCAGATGTTCTTGGCGCTAGTCAAAACTTCTGCCCAGATCTGTGCCAACTACTCTCAGCCCTGGGCTGGCCGGAGCTGTTGCTCAGATCTGTGTTGGTAACTTGTGGCTCTTTACAGCCTGGCGGCATTCTCCTGGACTGTGAGTTGCAACGGCCATGGGAGAAGTGCGGTATCTGAGCTGGAGTGCCGAGGGGGTAAAGTCTCCAATCCTCCACCCAGCTGCACTTCCCAGGTGGGGTAGTGCCCCTCCCTGCCTGGGTTAGCCCTCGTTGGGTTACACCCACTGTTCAACAAGTCCCATTGAAATAAACCTGGTACTCGGTTGGAACTGCAGAGCTCACTTGCCTTCTGCGTCTCTCTCAGTGGGAACTGTGCTCCGGAGCTAATGGCTTTTCTTTACCAGTACCTGCATACCCAATAACTTCATACCTTCCCTATTGATTTTAAATTATCTGGACCCTTGTCCAACATTTGTACTATCCACAGCACTTCTCACAGTACTTGGCACACTGTAGATGATCACTGAATGTCTGATGGTTGAATGGAGTTTATGCTGAATAGGGGTGTGTATGTGCGTGTCTGTGTGTGTGTGTCTGTGTGCATTTTGGGTAATAGAGTCTCATTATTCCTCCACAATAGACATTGGCATTTGGAATTTACACTCAGAGCTGGTTTCCTTCAAACTCATTTTTTATCTTTAATTTCCTCATTGATGTTGATGACCAGCACCCACTGGCCCGTCTCTGTCTTTAACTCACCATTGGATCCATGCTTTTCTCTTTCTGTTAACCTGCTTGAATGCAAACCAAGACTTTGATGTGATGACAGCTTTGCTGATGTACATGATGTCAGTGATGTCATGGTTTCCTAAGCAACAATATGTTGTGCCAAAACTTTACGGAAGGAAGCCATTAAAAAGGATTGTGTGAGTGGTGTGTGTGTGTGTGTGTGTGCACCTGAAAACAAACACCAAGTGTTCATGCACACCCACTGGTCATCTTTTCAAAGAATATCGTCAAGAAAATTTTACTGCAGCAGCATCAGTGAGATGAGTCCCAGTGGGCGAAGTGGTTTCCATGGAAATGTATTAGCATGCTTTGCAAAAGCACTTTGATCTGCACATGAGAAAGATGTGAAATGGGGCTTGGAATCCCATGTGAACTCACCCCACTGCAAATATAGCCTATAAGCCCCTGGAACAGGTGCAGGCAGTGGCTGGAGTTTAAGAAAGAGGGTCTGTTCCACCAGCATGCCCGGGACCTTGGCTGTTGTCATTTGCTTGTTCTTTGTTGTCAGAGACCCCAGAAGCCAGGAGCAATCTGAGATTGCACACTGCACCTTGAGTCATGATGGCTGTTATCATTTTTTATTACTTATCAACCATGTGTAAGTGCTTTACATATATTATCTCATTTAGTTATCAAACAACCTTAATTATGAGGTAGGTGTTTTAAGTCCTTTCTATAGGTAGGGGAGCTTCAAAACCATGCTGCATTGCCTCAGGGCCTTGCTAATAATGCCTGGCTGCTGGTAGATGTTTAGATGAATGAATGGATGCAGGAATGAATGAAGGAGTAAGAGAAGATGTTGAAGAAAAGGCAGGTTGTTGGGCAGCAGGGTATGGGATCAAATCCATTGGGCACTCATGCTGATAATGGGGGCTAGGGAGTTTGGGGACTGAACGGCTTGACCAAATCTTTTCAGCACCTTTCTAGAACACTGGTTGACAGCCCCCAAGAGAACAACCCACGTAGGTCAGCTGAAGATAAACCACTCCATCTCAATTCACAAGTCCACTGAGGAATACATTTTGTTTTCTCCAGCAAGCTTCAGGATGAGAGCCCTGGATTCTCAGCCATAGACTCTGTTTCTCTGGCTCTGGCTGAGCTTCAGACAGATAGAAGATATTTCTGAACATGCAGGGTGGTTGCAGATCTGTCAGCATCTATTTTACAGAAATGGCCAGGAGGTATTCAAATTCCAGAGCAGTGGGGACAGCGGAGAGAGACATTTTCAGCAACTATGGAGTCTTCCTCTGGAAAAAAAAAAAATACAAAAGACAAAACTCCTCTTTTGCTCAGTGTTGATAAGACTGTACACTTTCTTCCACAGTCCTTCAATTATTACAGTGCCTTAGGATAGCAAAAAGGCCCACCATCCAGATCCAATGTGGCCTTGTCCAACCCAGCGGTACAGAGCCAGCCCTGTAGCTGTCTCTCCTTCAGCCACAGACGGTGGGGTTCATGTCCCCCACCTAACCAGGCCAAGCCCAGCCGCTTAAGGTGTAAACCACGGAAAGACCAATGCTGCCAATCAGTGCGTACATGAGACGTGCATCCCTCTGGCTCCTTGCTGTGGATTCGCAGCTCCATTCCACCCAAGACTCCTCAGCACAACACGCCCTCCTCACCCGTGATATGGCAGAGGGGACTGAGAGCAGCCGGAATGGGGGAGCTGCCGGGCCAGAGGGCCAGTTCCTGCTTCTGGA
Source organism: Plecturocebus donacophilus (assembly GCA_004027715.1). Lineage (NCBI taxonomy): Eukaryota > Metazoa > Chordata > Mammalia > Primates > Pitheciidae > Plecturocebus > Plecturocebus donacophilus. Next base: position 9,027 of record PVKP010041868.1, on the reverse strand, counting down.
GCAGCCGTAGAGGGGGCCACTCCTGCCTCTCCACACGGTTGCTGGGGTCCAGGCCATGGTGGGGAGAGGAATGGAACCACACTTCTGATATTTTATAGCGTAAAAATCAAGGAACATTTTTAGACCATTGCTATGGACAAAGTTCTGGTGAGGTTCTTTTTTTTATCAACTGACAAATAGTGAGTATATATATTTTGGGGTACAATGGGATGTTTTGGCATACATATACATTGTAGAATGTTTGAATCAAGCCAACTGACATATTCATCACCTCACATACTTACATTTTTTTTGTAGTGGGAGCATTCAAAATGTACTCTTTTAGCAATTGTGAAATTATATGATAATTATTATTAACTGTAGTTCTATGCTGTGCAGTAGGTCACTGAAAGTTATCCCTGGGTGAGGTTTCTTGATTAAATCTTGCCTTAAATATTCTTACAACCTATGTGGTAGATGGATATATAAAAACTAAGTTTTTTTCATGAAATAATACGTAGTTGGATTCAGACCAAAATCAAGTTCTTCAAGTGATTCGTCTGCATTACAGCTGGAAATTCTGTCTCACATCCCCATCTTTGGCCCCTCCTGTTTTCATGGGCCTCAGGAAAGCCTAGTCATGAAACCCAAGAACGTTCTTTAGCTTCCATTTGCAATGTACTTTGCACTCTGCTCTTTCTCAGTGCACTCTGCTAATAAAGTTCCTCCACGGCCACCCTGTCTGTGCTCCAGCACGTCCAACATGGACCTGCACCTGCTCAGGTCTCCTCCTGCTGCGGTGGAGAAGAAGACACCTGCAGAGACCTGCACATCTGGATGGGCAAGGACATGTCCAGTGTGGCCTCTGTGTCCCTGGATGGTGAGGTTTCTCCTCCTCCTGGTGTCCTCAGGCCAAGCCCAGGCAGGATGATGGGAATGGGCAATCCAAGTCCATACAGGGGACTGCTTTGTTTCTATGGGAACAGAATGGGAGGACTTTTATTTCTAGAAGACATTATCTCATCTCTATATTATTCTGAGATCTAGTAATGGCATTGGCGACCAAAAAAATATGTCTTTGGAAGGAAGCTGTTATCTATTTGAGAAATTTTATTTCTAATGGAGAACAGAGCTTGACTCTGACAAGTTCCAGTGGGTCTCAGGAAATAGCAAATCTATCCTGGAATAGGAGCAAGAGAGCTTTGAAAACAAAGAGCTGAGAATTCCCGGTGCAGGAGGCACCATAGGGAAAGTGCCTGGGGCCAAGCTCGTGTCATCTGCCAACAGTGGCCACATTCTTAGGACTGACCTGGGAAAACGAGACCTTTCTTATCACCTTGTTCACCCCACATCTCCATTTCTACTTGCTGAAAATTTTTATGTGCCAAAATATTCTAAGTCATGACATAAAAATAGCCTTCAAGCTTCCTACCAGTCCTTGGGGTCTACGCAGCAAAGTAAGCTGGTGAGGAAAGGCTAACTGAGCTTCCTAGGGAGCCGGGGCAGATGCTCATTCCCACTTGTGAGGAGGTGATCCTGTGATGTCTTCAAACAAACATTCAATAAACCTGTCAGCCCACAGTCCCTGCAGCGGACAGGCATCTTCCCTGCTTGCGGTGTTCTGGCTTAAGGCAGGGACTGCAGAGGTCATCAGGCCCAGCCCAGTGCTCTGGCATGACCCCATGCCCTGTGCTGGGAAGGATGAGTGCATGGCTCCGGGAGAAAAGGAAGGGAAGGGTGAAGCTATGAGAAAGGAGGTCCCCTCTGCTGCACATCACCAAGCCATTGGTCCCCATAAAATAACAATCTTGGTGATAACTACAGAGACCCAAATATGAGAAAAAATTCAACATCTCTTATCCCTCAAGTCGTAATTAGAAACCCATGTTTGAGCCCAGTGGGATCAATCTTATGAAATTACCCAATCTCTCTGAGCCTCAGTTTCTTCTCCTATGCAGTGGTGGTGATGGTGTGCACCCTGCAAACTCATCGTGAGAATAAGGACAACATAGGGCTAGTGTCAACAGCCTTTCTGGAATGTAGTTTGTACAATAGACAAAAGCTTTTTACCATCGCTATGCGTAAAGAACCTGATGATCTGAACAGCCATTCATAGAAACCATACTTCAGTCAATTTGATAACCAAGAGGAAACGTGTCTTTCTCTAAGAAATACTGCTGTGTGTTATGCTGCATTTGTATGCTCCTCCGCCCACCCCTGCCCACATCTGCTCGTACTCTGCATCGCAGGATGCAGTGGGTGGGTCCTCAGGGATCTCTGCCGTCAAGGAGAAGCCCTTGGACATTCATAAGGCTCTTCTGCACTGGCAGGAAAACTCATTCTTCCACTCCCCCTTCACTTGAGTGACTAAAATAGAATCAGTAGAATTCAGCAGATTAAGAAAATTGGTGTCATCCCACAGCTTCATTACCTTGTAGGAGATAATAGCACCTCCACATCCCAGAGGGCAATTACCAAACTATAACAGATCATTCATGAGCAAACCACACATCCGCCCCCTCCCTGAGCTGAATCCCTGCCACCCTTCCTTAGTGCAGAAGACTTTACTTCCAGAGAGCACTCCCAGCCCAGCAGTGCAGTGTACATCCCTCCCCTGACACTTCCCAGGCATGAGCAGACACCGCAGCTCTCTCAGTCTTAGAGAATGAGCATCTAGTTACAGGTAGAGCTCCTGAACCCCAAATGAGATAATACATTTGCAAAAACTGTCATTTATTGTCTTAAAGAAGCAAACTATAATCAGGGCTGGGGTGTGTTGCTGCCTCATAAATGACTTCCCCCAGGACACCGCAGGCCTCCAGGAATATCCCCATCTTTCATTTGTGTTTCCTGAAGAGAACTTCTGTCTCTCAGAGAACTTCTGCATGGGTGAATCCCACATGGGCCCCTGATGTGTATCTTGAGGGGTACACAGTGCAAACTGCATCACCAGTGAGGGACTTAAGACCAGCTCTCTTATGTCTCAAGTTAAAAAATAATAACCAAGTTTTTTTTAAAGCAAGGGTTTTCAAGAGCGTTCCAGTAGGATGGGGAGAAGATATGTATTTTATTGGATAGACAAAGCAAAACATATTTATTATGACAATGCAGTGATTTTTGGAAGCAAATCTGATGAGAATAGTCGCCTTTAAATGTCAGGCCACCCCAACTGGGATTTTCTGGTTTATCATCCCTTTTTGTTACCCTTTGTCATCGTTGAGGCTCAGCCCTATGGGTACTGATGTTGGGTGAATTACAGGGACAGGAACATAGTAATTCAGCAACTGAAGACATGGCCACTCTGACTTTGCAAACTCATCCTCTTCTATTTAAACCTACACAACTAAGGTTCTTCAAGGTTGGATTCTAGCCCTCTTTTCTCATTTGCACAAACTCTTCTGTGGAGAATCGTTCAAGTCAGTATATGCTATTATAAATACGTGTGAATGGCACACTTACATCTTTATTACCTACTTGTCTTCTGAGCTCCAGATCTATCAAGAGCCTTTCTGGTTTCTCTTCTTGTATGTTTCAAAAGCACATCAAACTGGTCATGTCAAAAGCTAGATCAGTGAACCCCTCACTGACCACCCCCCAACCTGCTCATCCTCTGTGCCCATAATGCTGTGCACCCAATGGCAAGACAGGAAGCATGACAGTCACCCTTGACTTCTCCTTTAGCTGAATATTCAATTCCTTACCAAGTCATTTACTAACTATTTATTAAACATACCCATTTCTCTATGCTTCAACAATAATTTTAGTTCAAGCTATAATCATTTTCTGCCTGAACTGCTGAAATGGCCAACTATATGGTCTGATGTTCAATGTCCCCACCTGCACCCAAACTGACATGTTCAATGCTTAACTATGGTAATGCTGACCACATTATTAAAAATTATTCAATGGCTTCTCATTAGTCTGAGGATAAAGCTAAACATGTTTCATGTTGCCTATGAAACAAGTAAATAATATTTATGAACCCTCATGAATGTTTATGAACCTGATATGGATCCTCATCTAGATTCCACTGCAATGGGTCCTGCACACCCTAGGTGACAACTTCAGCACCAAGGCCACTAGAATATATTTGGGGCATAGAACATTTATCTTAACTGGCCTATGTTAAGAGGATATTGGTGGTCTTTGATCTCTGCTTCTGGCCCTTCCAATCAATAGCACATAAAATATGAAAAGCATTGCTCTTGGTTGACAGTAAGAATAATAAATCCTCAATAAACCACATTAATGAGAAGACCTCAATTATAGAAATTAGTAATGAAAACATAACTCAGAAGCCTGGAATAAGCTGAGACATGACACATGTATTTCTACACATATGGAAGTTATAAATATGCATGTGAACATTGGGTGGGAGTTATCCAAAGATGGTAAGAAACTCCTATGAATTTCAGATCCCCTAAAAATAATTTTGCTGTTAAGTCTCAACTCAGCTGATGTTAATTATTATACAGCTAATTTAATATAGTAGCTAAGAATGTGACTCTCGAGCCAGAGTACCCAGCTCAAATTCTGACTTTACTAACTCATTCTGGTTCTCTGGGCAAATTATTTAATCCACCTGTGCCTTAGTTTCCAAAATAATGAGGATTGTAACAATAGTGCCCACTTCATTATAGCCATTGAAAGAATTAAATTATATACAAAAGATATTTGAAAGAATATCTAATATATAGTAAGCACTACATAAAATATTCTTATTGCCTATGTTTTTAAGGGAGTATGGTCAGCAGCATAACGCTTCCTCAAAGGACATTCCATGAATATGTTGCCTGTGGCAAACAGGCTTTGCAGATATGATTACAGTTTAGGACACAAAATGGGATACAGGAGATGCCACATTTGACATAGACCTTGATGACTAGAGCTTTCAGGCCTGGCCTGGGGAGTAATTGTATGTACGCTTCTGCTCCTCCAAACTAAACTAATTTCTCTCCACTGAGTTTGATGTGGTTTGAAGGCATTTTAGTGGAGGAAACAGCAAGGGTAGAAACAGTAACAGGCTGGCTATGGGGAAGCCTGTGGAGGACAGGCCAGAAATAGGGGCAGGCAAATTTATGAGTGCAAAGTTGCTCTGCAAAATAATAATAACACAGAGTGTTCATTTTGTGCTTATGATACACTAGGCACTACTCACCCCACTTAATCCTTAGAACTCACAGTTATTTTTCTAAACAGATGGAGGAACACTGGTGGGGAAGGTGTCATGCACAAGGATGCATGGCTGCTGAGTTGCAGGCTTGGTAGATCTGGGATTCAAGCCTGCACAGTCTCGTGTCAGCGCCTGCACCCTTGGCCCCGCCCTACATGCAAATTGACCTGGATTATATCATGTAGTGTTTGAGTGACAGGATTTATTGTATCACAGTGGGTAAGTATACAAATGTATGAATAGGATGTGGCCATATCAGAGCTATGCTCCGGGAAGACTGCTCTGGCATCAATGCCAGGATAGAGTCATGAGAAGGAGAAACCAGCCTGGAGCAGGATTCCCAATGAAGGAAAGGACAAAGAGGCAAACAGGGGAGTCTGTGAGTGGGTGGTGATATTTGTGCCGGGAGAGGTGTCTGAGATGCTTATCTGGGAATCACTGTAGAGAAATGTCAGGCCAAGTTTTGAATTAAACACAAGGAGAAATCATTTATGTAGCTATAAAAGCCCAGAGTGGGTGGCTGAGTTGGTGGCTTTCATGGTCTCTAAACTGAGTAATGCTATGTCAGAGACAGGAAGGCAAGGGCATCTCAGCCATGGGATTCATCTGCAATGCCTTCTTCAAGGCGTAAATATGTTTTTATTAGCTTTATGCATATAGCTATAAGGAATTAGGACAGCAGAGAGAAGAAGAACCTCATAAAATTGGCACTGGTTTTTTAGCACAGGTTACCAGGATGTTAGGTATCAGAGCACTGTAGATGGTTCATTACAGTGTCCCTTTCCTCTCTGCTGATGGTCACTCTACACAAGGCCAGCGGGCAGTCTAAAACTACCGCAGTCTGCAACCCAGGACTGAGAAAGACAAAAGCCTCTCCTTCCATTCTCTTTCCCAGGATGTTGGGGGAGCTAAGTCATCCCAGGGCACTGGTCTTTCCATTGCAGACTTTTTTTTTCTTCCCCAGCCAAGGACCTTAACTATTAGGCTGAAGGGTGACACCTGAATTGGAAGACCACTGGGTCCCTCACGACATGAAGACCAGTTACAAACGCACCGCCATGCAGATCGTCTGTTGCAGAACTGACTGGGGTTTGATGTTAGGTAGTTTTGACTTTATCCTTAGAAACAGCTGCTGCACATGTCTGCCAGTGTTCTACAACATGCCTAAGAAGCCAGCCAGCATTTTTCTAAACTCTATGTGTCACTGGACAACCCATGCTTCACCCTAGGCCAACAGACCCAGCAGGGCTTTGGCTAAGACATAGATGCTAGTAGTCTTTCAAGCTCTCTCTGCTAAATCTAACTTGCATTCAGAGCTAAGAAACACTGTGCTAAATTTTTATTTTTAAAGATGCTCACAGTTATATGCCATGATTCCTCTTCTGGTTGAAGGAGACAGAACTTGTAAACATAAGAATTATCAGCCACATGGGGTAGCAGATGCCAAATGCTGAGCGCTGTCACTAAATGGCAATAACCAGGAGACACAAACCAAATATGAGGTGATGTAGGAAGGCTTCCTGGAGGAGTGAGACTGTGCCAGGAAGGGAAGCAGGGTGAGGACTTAAACAAATGGAGGGACATCATTGACGTTGGAACTCCAAGACAAATGCACTGAGCCTGGACCTTCCAACCCGCCTCTGCTGGGGGAATTAGTAGGTGGTCTGGGGCCGCGAGAGCCTTTTCCATGCTGAAGGGACTGGGGAGATGAGACGGTCTCACTGATCTGCTAGGGATGTGCTCCTAGGTCCACTTCCGGTTCATGATCCTCCTCTGAGGACTGTGGGCTTCAATCACGCCTGCCCATTCCTTCTCATGGACAGGTGAGGATAGAGAAGAAGGAGATCTGACGGGTCACCAGCAATGTCCCTGGTGGGGCCGTCAGAAAGGTGTGGCAGCCCAGGCTTACACAGAGAGGGCAGTGAGTGGTTGTGGCCCCCAAGCTTGGAACTAATTCATCTGTGAGCCCTTCGTGTTTTCTTTAGCTGACCATTCTCCAACTAGATGGCTGTGAAATGGAGCCCCGAGACCTACTATCGGGTTTTGGATTCAGTGAGTCTGGGGCAAAGCTTGGGAATGTGGACATCCAACAGTCTCCCACGTGACAGTGATGCTGTGGTTGTGGCCTGGCTCTGGGAGGTGCTGGGTGCATTTCATCCTGTGCACTGAGTTAGGGTTAAGAAAATATCTTTTTAAAAGTCACCATCTCAGTTGTGCTAAAAGAAAATGAAGACAGGAGTGTCTGCTCATGCCTGAATGATCCAGACAGAGAAAGCTGATCCCACAGTTCTGGGGGCTGGTACAGTGGAACCCAAGGGATAAATGGCAGGCGACTCTGGGGGTAGAGAGATGTGGGCGACAAGTTGGCATCATCACAACCTGGAACACGTGGAGCTTTGCGCCAGTGCTGGAACAGTTTCCTTCCCAGGGACTCCAGGGAGTTCATGTTGTGACCAGATGTGGGGGCCCTTATTAGAGAGTACAGGGACACAGGAGGGACAAAGTGAGGCAAACTTTCTAGATAGCTCTAGACTAGAAACTTAGGGGCTTAGATTTGAATAAATGTTCTAATGTTTGATGGTAGTGTGGTTTGAATTCTGTCATTCATTCTCCCTGAGCCTTGTGCTAATCTTTGGAATAGAGATGACGATGATGATAATCAAGATGATGGTGACAATGACAGCAAATAGTCGGAGCCAGCACAACAAGAGCAGGAAGTGCTGCACACTCTGCAACAGGCCTGGTCTCCTCCCAAAGCATTGCCCCCAACTCCTCTCTGGACATTTTCTGTCCTGGGTGGCAGGAGGGTAAGAGGGTGAGCTGTCCTCGTGGGCCTGGCCTCTTCCCCTAAGACACTCGGGGTGCAGTATGAGGAGGTCCGGGTGGTTGGTGTCAGGAGAAGAATGCTGAGTAACTGGTCAGGGCATGAAGGAGGAGGAGAGTGGAGGACAGAGGTCATCCGGGGGAATGTCACCTTGGAGCAGAGTCGGGAGTAAATGATGGCTTGCAAGGCAGTCAAGAGAGAAGGGCACTCTGCATGGAGACAAAGTTATATACGGCTGCATCAATATTGAAAGAACAGGAGGGTATGGTCAGTGAGTGTCCGGTGACTGTGAGTCACAGCTTATGTGCATGCTATTGGAAAGGAGGGCTCCGGGTAAGTCAGGTGAGGGCCTTGCGTGCCCTGCCAGGCAGCTGCCAGGGCTGAGCCAAGTATTGGGTGTTGTCCTTTACCCAAACAGGCAGACCCTGGCTGTGTTAGCTTGAAAGCCCTGCCCCGTTACAGGATCCTTCTGCCTATTTCCGCTGCACCTCGGGCTGTGGCAGTGACCCTTGCATCTTCTGACTGGTGCTGGAAGGTTAGGAGTGATCTTTTCTAGTCTGGATGGCGGGGCCTCCCTTCTGCTGGGGTCAAGTCCTCACCCCTGAACATAATGAACCAAGCATAGGTTCATCTCCTGTAGGCCGGGGACCATGCTGGGCATGGCAGGGAAGCAGAGGATGTTGTGAGCAGTCTCTCTTTCATGCCTGTGGAAAAGAGGAATGGAAAATTGTGTTTAGATTTCTGCCACGTGCCCAGCCCTGCGCCAGGGCATCACTGAGATTTTATTTCACGTGAAAAACACGTCACTATACCAGTGTCATTCGTTCCGCTTTACAGAGGAAGAAATGAAGGCTCAGGGATGCACCATAACCAACCCAAGCGGCGGCTGAGAGCGGGTGGGCAGACGTCTATAAAGAAGGAGGACGAAACCCTGAGAGAGGGTGGGCAGACGTCTATAAAGGAGGATGGTGAAACCCTGAGAGAGGGTGGCCGGACGTCTATAAAGGACGATGGTGAAACCCTGAGAGAGGGTGGGCCAGACGTCTATAAA
>PVKP010041867.1:0-18463 GCA_004027715.1 Plecturocebus donacophilus | reverse complement strand
CTGTTGGTCGTAGGGAGGGGGAGAACGGAAATAGTGATCCTCTCCCACCGAAGAGGGGGCTTCCAGATAGGATCGCTTGCAGGGTAAGTCCAGGTGGCGGGCACCGTCTGCTGAAAGACAAAGCAACACTCAGGAAGAGCCATTTCCACCAGCCCAGGCCCCAGAGCACCCCGCTGGATGCCGGGACAGCCTGTCCTTGTCCCTCCACGCCCGCCCGCCCTACGTTGCCATGGCACTCCCAGAGCCATTTTAATCAGCCACAGCTTTTATAGGTGGCAGCTGCCAAGAAGTGGTTGGATTACAGACCCTAGTCAGAGGCCACGGGGGACACCACATCACCGGACACTGAGTGCCAGGCTTAGCCAGGCAGCGCTGGGCTTTGATCCCTGGCCAGCCTGACTCTTGGGAGTAAGAGGCCTTGGTGTGCAGTGGCATTCTCCAGCGAGGCTCGCCCTGGCCACAGAAAGTGGAGGCACTTGCCAGGCCAGCCCAGGCCCAGAGGCCATGTCTGTCTGAAGTAGCCAGAAAATTAAGGCTGTGAGGTTTCTGCCCCCATTCTCAGTTTCCAGGAAGACCTCAGGGAGCCAAAGCCACTCAGACGCATGCTTCTGCTGCTTTTAGAAGAGGAACTAACTTTACATGTTAAAGAAGAGCCATCGGATTGTTACTGCACAGATTCCAACATAACAGTGTCTACAAAATTAAGAAACAGAACTGCTAATAAGGGAAAAAGGCGACATACTTTTCAGGCTAAGTAGAAACTCTGGAGGAAGATGACATCGGATGCCACAAATCATGTATGTGTGCCTTTCAACATCCTCCAGCAGGAGGCCCTAACTATCTGGAATGGCACAAGCTTCCCTGGGATCCAGGGCTGACCCAGGCCTGAGAGTTTGGGGAGCAGCCCACTGAGCCAATTTACTCATCCGGGCGGGGTGTGGTGGCTCACGCCAGTACTTTGGGAGGCTGAGGCAGGCAGATCACTTGAGGTCAGGCGTTCGAGACCAGCCTGATCGACCTGGTGAAACCCCGTCTCTACTAAAAATACAAAAAGCCAGGCATGGTGGCAGGCACCTGTAATCCCAGCTATTTGGGAGGCTGAGGCAGGAGAATCGCTTGAACCCAGGAGACAGAGGTTGCAGTGAGCTGAGATCGTGCCATTGCACTCCAGCCTGGGCAACAGAGCAAGACTCCGTCTCAAACAAAACAAAACAAAACCTACTCGTCCATGGCTCATCTTGGCTTCTCTTCTGTTTTCTCCAGAGCTTCATTCTGGGAGCTCTGTGTGTGCACACATGGGGCTGGAAGCAGAGTGGCTGAGTGGGTGTGAAGGTCTATCTATGCCCACCTCTCCCCTCTGCCCCCGCTGATGGCATCTGCTCTGCCCAGGGAGACCTGCTCCTCTCCCTGACCCAGCTCTCTCCTTAGCCCCTCACTCAGCCCGATTCTCCATCTTCTCTCCAAATCCCTCTCTTCTCCCTGCACTAAGCTCTTGATCCTGGCAGGCGGCCCAGTCACTCTAGGTCAGGAGCGAGCAAACTTTTTCTGCAAAGGGCCAGATAGGAAATATGGGTTTGTGGGCTGCAGAGTATCTGTTGCAACTACGTAACTGCTGTTGGCCCACGAAGCAGCCATGGACAACCTGTAGATAAATGAGCATGGCTGTGTTCCAACAAAATTTCATGGATCCTAAAACTTTAATTTCATATAATCCTCACATTTCAGGAAATATTCTTCTTTTGAATTTTTTCAATTATTTTGAAATGTAAAAACTATTGTGTACAGGTAGCAGGCTGGGTTAGCTCCAAAGGCCACAGTTTGCCGACCCGTGCTCTAGGTCACTGAGTTCTAATAAGACTTGTGCAGGGGATACTTGGCGCTCTGAAAGGGCTAGTTCCTAGGAGCAGGGCTGAGGGAACATTCTGCATGGCAAGCGAAAGTCCCCAGGCTCATTCCGAAGGGAGTTTCGTGGCCTGGTGAGGGCTTCTGGTGGGATAACACAAATCATCGCAATTCTATCCATGGAGTAATCACGACCTGGCACAGAGCACAGATGTGACAGTGCCCAGCTCCGGGTTCCTCCTCTTTACGAAGGTGCCCAGCACAGAGGGCGCTGTGGCTTGTCTTCCCAGCCTCCATCTACAGCCACAATAGCTTATCTCAACTCTCAAGCATCCTCTGCAGATCCCGGAATGACTGGGTGGAAGGCTCTCTGCACGCCGGGCACCAAGTCCTCCCTGTTCTGGAGTTGAAGTTGCTTTGACAAATAACAGCTGCAATCCCAAAACCTCTGGACTGGGAAGCACCAGCCTCTTCCTGCGCTTCCAGGCAGAGCCCAGCTCACCGTGTGGCTTCAGCCCACCCCATGAGGCTCTCAGAGCAGGGACTGCAAAGCAACACTTGGAACGGTGTCTGGGGACACCAGGGCTACAAGCTGTCGGTGAGGGTTCCAAAGGCTGCATTAAAGATGAGAACCAGCTTCCCTGCACTGGGAAAGACGGCCCTGCACCCAACCATGATTCCTAACCCTTCAGGCCCACCCTCCCAGGCCACACAAACATCAGATGTGTGTGTGGGGGGGTGGTGCAGAGTGGTTGTGGGGAGAACCTCACCCCTTCTCTGACCCTTTGGGCTTCTAGACCAGAACACTACCTCGTCTTTTCAGGCAGTGATAGAAGAGGCTTGAGTCCCTCTGGGCGGGGAAGGTGCTGAGGGGCAGGTCCTGCGGCTCCGCGAGCTGTGAGTGTGCCCCATTCTCGTGCTGGTAGTGCTGGAGCGCCTGGTGGGTGCCGAGCAGGGGGCCCACCTCTGGAGTGCCCGAGAGCTGGGGGGAGATGAGCCTCTGCCTCATGATGCTTTTGGAAATCACAGGGTATTCTTTGCTGAAGGGGTGGGGAGGACAGAAGAGACAGGAAGAGAGGGAAGATGCACTGAGGGTCAGAGTCCACGTGCCTGAACCCCGTCTGCCCCCCACCCCCGGGCCACGCAGCCCCACCTCTGCAGCCGGGCCACACGCAGGTCACTGTCATCACTGCCCCGGAATCCCTTGGCAAAAGGGTTGTTCTCAATTTTCAGCTGGGTGATCTGTGGGACGAAAACATGCAGGGTCACCGGGAGGAGGGTGGGCCGGAGGCCAGCCCAGTCCCACTCTCCTCCCCAGCCATAGGCACAGGCAGAACCAGGGCAGGTCTGGGGAAATGGGCCTTGCCATCCACACCTGGCTTGTCCCTGTCTCTGATCCCTTCTCCTTGCTCCCCACCCTCCGATGCTTTCTCCTGCTCCCCAGCCCCCTGCACTGCCCAGCGTCTGTCCCCATGAGTCTCTCCTGGGGATCCGTGAGAGCTTCCCAGTGAGCACCCTGGGCGTGCAGCCAGAGTCCGTGCCGGCACCTCATCAGGCTCCAAGTGACCGTCCTAGATGCAGTTCTAACTCTGTCATTCTTCCGCCTAAAATCCACCACAGCCACAGCCCTTCCCCCACGGACCCCTGTCCACCTTGCCAGTCCCTCTGTGCGCACTGTGGAGAGCAGGTGGGTGTGGCAGAGCATGGCTGTCAGTGACAGGGACGCAGTGGGGGTGGCCGGGCTGGGCTGGGCTGGGCTGGGCAGTAGCGAGGGCGGGAGGTGGCTGGGGCACCTCTGCCTGCAGCCAGGGGAGGCCTCGGCTCAGGCTCTGCTCCCACACAGCTGACAGCACCCAGGGCCCTCCCCATTCCCCACTCCTCTCTCCGCAGGCACCAGGAGGTGGACCAGGAGAAAGAAGACTGTGGAATGAAAGTGCCCAACGCTCAAACCACAAGGCAGGCTCCAAGCTCTTGGTTTTTACAGTTGCCAAATTGCTTCAATCCCCAAAACACAGAGACTGTCATTCCTCTGCGCCGGAGATGGACATGTCGAGGGTCCTTTTCTGTTCATCATTCAATTTGCTCGTGGCTCTGAGGGACTCTGTAGGCTTCTGAGGACCCTGCACCGGGCCTGCCAAAGCCCTGCTGGGACTCAGACCCTGCCTCTCTGCATGGTGGAAGGAGTGCAGGGTGGTATAAAGTGGGGGCTGTGGGGCTGTGAGTAGTGGCTGTACCTTGTGATTCTGGTAGGAGGTCACAGAGATGAAGGAGGTCTCTGGGAACACGTGGGTGCAGAAAGCAGTGTTTTTGGAGCCAAAAGCGTTGTTCTCATCAGCCTTAACGATGTGGAGCCGCGGCTGGTACTTGTGCATGGAGTTGAGGATGATCTGGAAGAGAAGGGTCTCATGCTGAGCGCCAGGTCCCCACCCGCCAGCCCTAGGCCCTGACCTCATTCATCTGGGCTGGTTTTTCTCATTCTCCTCAAAGCCCAGGATCCAGGAGGGCCTGCCAACCAAGACTGAAGCTCCCAAGCCAAGAACCAGGCCCTGGGGCCCACACTCTGCCCCCAGCCCACGTAGCCTCTCTGTACCGGCACTCACACCCAGCCCCAGGCCCTCCCTGATGTGACCAATTGCTTCACTGTGGCAATGGAGACCTCGAGTAAGCCCTTGACAGTGTAAAAGGCTGTGTGAATTCAGCAAAGTGTGGCAGGTGGAATTCTGAGCTGTCAGCAAAAGTCGGGTGCTGCTGACTCACTGCTTAATCTCAGACAAGTCACTCGGCTTCTCCGTGCCTCCGTTTCCACATTTGTAAAATAGGATCATAATAAGTGACCTCCTTCTCTAGGGGTCCCCTCCAGCCTCACCTTTGCTCATACCCCTCTTACACATGACCTGCCTCTTCTAGAAATACTTGGGTTTTGCAGGATGAGGGAGAGGGAGGAAGCTGAGGAAAATGTCCCCTGTAACTCTTTTTTGTCACATTGCTCATCATTCATTCATGCATTTCTTTTCTTTTTTTTGAGATGGAGTCTCACTCTTGTTGCCCAGGCTGGGGAGCAGTGGCATAATCTCTGCTCACTGCAACCTCCACCTCCTGGGTTCAAGTGATTTTCATGCCCCAGCCTCCCAAGTAGCTGAAATTACAGGTGTGCCCCACCATTCCCAGCTAATTTTTATATTTTTAGTAGAGACAGGGTTTCACCATATTGACCAGGCTGGTCTCGAACTCCTGACCTCAGGTGATCCGCCCACCTCGGCCTCTCAAAGTGTTGGGATTATAGGCATGAGCCACGGCACCTAGCCTTGTTCATGCATTTCTCAGCGTTCACAGAGGCCTGCTGACGGTGTGCTGGGGAGACACAGATGTATTCTGCCCTCAGATCTGCCCAAGGCCACTCCCAGCCCTCAAGGAAGATCTTCGTGAGCTAGTGTTCAAGGTGCCAAGGTTAGATGGCACAGTTCCTAAAATAATGTCATAGAAGGCCAGAGGCCCCCTGGCCCCAAGGGTCCTTGGGGATGCCATGGGCTGGGGGAGGTGGGTTGCCCGGCTGGACAAAGCTTAGCAAAGCACCCTGGAGGCTCAGCTGCTGGAGCCCTGGGGGCAGCTCACAGTAGTTGCTGCTCCAAAGCCGCTTCCTTTGGCTGCGCCCCACGGTAGCAGCTGCATCATGTGCCATTAAAATGTATTTTTTATCGTTGACATTTGCCAGACGCCCTCCCCATTGAAGGCAGGACCAGGAATTTGGGGCATTTTATCAGCCCTGCCGCTTCTGTTAACCCTTTGGTTTCTGTCCTGGCTGGGCCAGACAGGCCCTCGGGTTCCCCTTCCCCCAGAGCTCCCTTCTCTGCAGCTGAGAGTGCCCTTTCCCTGGGTTGATCGATCGTTGTGCTGCCGCCCTTCTAGGTTCCCAAGGACCAGGTCTGGTGCTGACACTTAATGAAAAGGTTTTTTTTTTCTTTTTTTTTTTTTGAGATGGAGTCTCACTCTGTCACCCAGGCTGGAATGCAGTGGCGGGATCTTGGCTCACTGCAAACTCCACCTCCTGGGTTCAAGTGATTCTTCTGCCTCAGCCTCCTGAGTAGCTGGGATTACAGGCACGCCCCACCACACCTGGCTAATTTTTGTATTTTTAGTAGAGACAGGGTTTCACCATGTTGGTCAGGCTGGTCTCAAACACCTGACCTCGTGATTCACCCACCTTGGCCTCCCAAAGTGCTGGGATTACAGGCATGAGCCACCACACTTGGCTGTGAAAAGTTTAACCCATTGGTGACCAGAGTGCCAAGAGAAAGGCCAGAGTCAGGCTCTTCCATGGTAAGCCTGGGCCAAAGTCTTAGTCTGGGAAGACTCTGCTCTCATCATGCCCTGGGGCACAGAGACAGCATAGAGAGCCAGCTCAGCTGAGGAGCGAGTGGGCCACGAGCTGGGCTGTGGGCACTGGCCTTTCCTGGGCTCCTTGGTTGGGCTGGGTACTCCATCCAGCAGGAACCACACTTTCTGCCTTCTGCACTGGCCACACCCCACTCAGCCCTCAGTGACAAACCTCTGGACCCTCATGATGCAAGTACATAACCTCCCAAACACCAAATCAGGTCCTGCAGCTGGGGACTTGCTGCCCCACCGGAGGCCTGCCAGGTGAGGAATGCAGAGTGAGGCTCCAGGTCCCGCTCAGAGAGGCCTCGTCGATATCTGTCCCTTTCCAGGACGCTGGGGATGCTCCTGTGGTGAGAGGGACTGGGCCTGGAAAACACCTCCCAGCCCCTTTAGGTGATTCAGTCACCCTGCACGATTCACAGAGCTGCAGGCGCCCACAAAGGACCCACGTTCCTGGAAGACGCAGCAGTGGAGTACCTGGGAGGTGGCCAATGATCCAGAAATGCCCAGTTCCCACCTGCGCACCTTTGCCCGTGCAGTTCCCGCTGCTGTCTTGACCTTCCTTTCCCATTCTCTTCTCACCTTCTGGGGCTAACATCTCTTCCGGGAAGTCTTAGGTACAAGGACGTGCTCTGAACGCCCAGTTCTGAAACTTGCTTCTCAAGCATTATCTACCTGGCTGTTGCTCTGCTTCCTAGTGGATTCCTATTTCTTCTTGTTTTAATTCTAAACTCCTCAGGAGAAAGAACCATATCTTTTATCTTTTGTACCTCTAGGCTCCTTTGCCCCCAGACAGGATCTAGTGAGTGCAAGGTCGGGTTTGGAGTGGGCAGATCTGGGCCACGGCCACAAACCCTCCGTGGAAATGTGGATCCTCCTCTCTGGTCTTTACTTGCTCACTAAAGACAAGATCATCTCTAAGGCATTTTTCAGGTCAAAAGTTGTGATGAAACATGGGCAGAGATGATCTCCCATGAGCTCCCGCATGTTCCAGCTCCCTGCCATGAAGGCCCCCTGCCCCAGTCACTCTAGCTCTCCAGCGGCGGCAGCACAAAGGGAGAACAGAGACTGTGGGCTGAGAGAACTCAAGACAGAGCCATAGGCACCAGCACCTCATGTAGGCTGTGCAGGACACTAGAACAAACGGCAGCGGCCACCCCACTCCTGACACCTGAGCAATCACGAGCCATCGTGGGCTGGTCACAGCCCTGGGTATCATCATCAACCCCCATTCTCCTCACCATCATCCACCTCCAGGTCCACTCAGTGACCAATTCCTGTGACTCTATCTGTAAAACAAAAGCCCCTCCATTCCTTTTGTACACCCCTGCTTCAGGCCCCACCATCTCTGGCTGGGGTCCTGGGATAGCCTCCCCCTACCTCCATCTACTTTCTCTCCATTTTCACCTGCAATACATCCTATCAGTTCACTCCCCTGCTCAACCTTCTGGGAGATTCAGGAAGATGTGCATTGCTTAAGAGCAGGGCCTTTTGTATTTCCTCCTCTTTCCCCCACATCCCCTCCTACCACTGCTGCCAGTATATAGGGCACAATAAATGCCTCGTATCCACAGTCCCACCTTTGATCATTCCCTCTTGACCCTTGGAATAAAAGCCAAACTCCTTAGCCCATCAGACAAAGTCCCTGATGACTAGGGTGGGGAGACTGCCCAGCACGCATTCCAAGGCAGGGAACCAGCCGGTCTGGCAGGCAATCCTGCAAAGAGGGAAGCTGCCAGTCCTACAGGGTCAGGTGGGAGCACTAGGTGAGGGTAGCCCCAGTCACAGAGACATCAAGAAGGGTGCAGACGCCTTCATGATCTCTGTTCACCAGCATCAAGCCCTGAGGAAGCTCTTCTTCTCCAACTGTTGGGGTCCTCATCTATAAAGTGGGGCCTTTGGCTAAGTGGTCCCAGACCCATTTCCGACTCTGACAGTCTGGAACCTGGACAGGTATCTGGAATAGAGTCCCACCCATTGAGCCAAGGCAAGTATAAACTTGAGCCTTAGTCCCATCAGCTGGGAGAATGTGAAACCAGCTCAGTGACTCACATACCTGGCTTTGCTCGGAAGTTCCTCAGGCACCACATTAAACTACTTTGCCAGAGTTTCACATTTATATTTGCTGCAGAGGATATGGGGCCAAATGGGCCAGCCACGTCAGCAACCCCTCTACACGACTGGTTCCGTCATCATCATTGTTTCACAGAAATGAGATTCATTACGTTCTGGCCACGATTCAGAACCCTGTTCTATTTTAACAACTGTAATTGCGCCAAACATCCCTCTCCTCAAGAGATCGCCATAGCGTGCTTGGCCAACAAGGCCCAGATTTATCTACATTGGAATCACAGAACATTAGGGCATAGAGAGGCAGACCATGGAGATCATTCATGTCCAACTCTCTAATTGTACAGATGAGGAACAGAACGCTGTTGTGGGGATGTGACTCACCCAGGGACACACAGCTGGTTGGAGACACAGTCCGGAGCAGGATCCAGATGGCCTTTGAGAGAGCACACACTTCTCTCAACAAGCTGAGAGTTAATGAGAAGGTGCCAGTTAAATGCTGTAAGGGACGTGGGCCGGCAGGCCCCACAGAACACACATTATCTGGATGCTAGCCACTCAGTGTGGCTAATGTCCATTTTGTCAGATACTGAAACCAGATTTACCCTGTATCATAATTTAACTTTCTATGATTACCTTCTCCATCATTCTTCTGATCCTCGCCAGCTCTACAAAGAGGTTAGGACAGAGATGGGATCTCAGCTTAAAAAATGAAGAAAAAAAGAAAGAAAACTGAGACCCAGAATGATAAGAGGTACATCCAAGGAAAATTCAGACAAGAACTGAGTCAGGGAGCCCATCAGCCCACTCAAGAGGCCTTGGCCAGATGAGCCTTAGGCCTCTGTCCCAGGGGAGCAATCCTGGTTGGTACCATGGGGCCTCCAAACTTTCCTGCCTTTGCCACAGCAACAGCAATAGCAGCTGGCACTTACTGAGCATACCCTATATGCCAGGGCCTGTGCTAAGTCATTTACATCCATCATAAAATTAATCTTTATAGTATCCGTATAAAGTAGGCATTAATTATTATTGCCTTTATTTTAATAGGCGAGAGACTGTGGGTCAGGGAGGTGCAGGCATTTGCCAGCATCAGACAGCCGATTTGAGGCACAGCCAGAATTAGTACTAATTTCCAAGCCTGAGTTCGTACCTTAACCTGGCTGGGGAGGGTGGGGCCTGATCTGGAGTTCAGGGCTTGGCACGTTGTCAGGGGTCAGCAAATGTGGCAGGAAAGGAGGAAAGAGGGAGATAAATAGTTCTGGGTCCCCACTGGCAAATTAGCAGCATAAGCTTTGGGGGTCAGCAGCCCCTGGCAGGGAAGTGGTTTTGCTGTCTAATTACCACCCCCTTCAGCGGGTTCTCATTCACTTACCATCCACCAGCACCCACTGGCTTGCCAGACACAGTGGTTAGGCACTAGGACGTCACAGTGATTGAAAACTTCATAGTTTAGTATCTGGTGGGGAGGTCACTTAGTAACCTCAAAACTGAGCTGAATAAGTGGTGGGAAAATGTAGTGGAAGAGAGGCTGCATTTATCACGGTAACAAATCAGGTGACCCACAAGAACAAGAAATGGGCAGGGCTGTTTCAAGGAAACCTGCGTATATTTGAAGGACCAAAAAACCCTTCAGCAAATAGAAAAGCATTCCTATCAGTCTTCCCTAAGTAAATGTATAATTTAAAGCAAATCCAATGAAAATACAAATAAATTTCTTTTCAGCACTACAAGCTTATTCTAAAGTTTATGTGAAAAAATAGACAAGACTAGCCAAGAAAACTCTGAAGAAGATCAAGGAGGCCCAGTCCTGCCAAACACTAAAACCTATTATCCAGTCTCAACAGTGAACAGACTGGCGCGTGAACAGGCACACATTCATACGGGGATTTAGTGTTCAGAAATAAGGCACCTCAACCACGGCAGGAAAGAGGATGACTCAATTACTTGTGCTGGGACAACTGCGTACCTCTCTAGAAAACAAGAAAAAAAATTGGATTCACACCTCAAATCAACACCAGGATAAATTCCAAAGGGATCAATGGCTTAAATGTTAAAATAAATCCATAAAATACTAGAAGAAAATTCCCTTATAAGTAAGGCATGGACTAGGGCTTTCAACAACTCAAAATCCAAAATCCATAAGGAAAAGACTGATCAATTCAATCAAAAGTATCAGCATGGGAATATCCCTACAAGCAAACCAAATGACAAATGATAACCTGGACATGTGTAACTCATATCACCGATAAGAACTAAATCCTCCTAATTTATAAGAGCTCCTAGAAATTGACATCAAAAACCTACAAGAAAAATGAGCAAAGGATAAGAATAGCAGTTCACAGGAGAGGAAATTTATAGAAAAAGATGCTTAACCTTACTCATACTATGCAAATTAAAGCTAAAACTGATATCCACTTTTCATCTGTTAAAATGACAAAAAGCCACAAGTTTGCTCTCCCACCCTTCCTGGTAAGGCTGTAGCAGTGGTGGAAATATATACATCAGTACAGCTCCCATGGAGGGTAATTTGGTGATATTTTCGAAGTTATAAATCTGAGTACCATTTGAACACACCATTTGTCACACAGGTAGACTTGGCACAGCATAAAACGGCATGTGTACAAGCTTAATCAGAAGAGCAAAGAATAAGAAAACATCTAATTCCTCCAAACAATAACTGGCTACATGATTTCTGAAACAATCATTTCATCAAATTCTATGCAGCTGAATGCCAGGCACAATGGCTCACACCTGTAATCCCAGCACTTTGGGAGACTGAGGAGGGTGGATCACCTGAGGTCAGGAGTTGGAGACCAGCCTGACCAACATGGTGAAACCTTGTCTCTACTAAAAAAAAAAAAAAATGCCAAAATTATCGGGGCATGGTGGTGGGTGCCTGTAATCCCAGCTATTCAGGAGTCTGAGGCAGGAGAATTGATTGAACCTGGGAGACAGAGGTTGGAGTCAGCTGAGATTGCACCATTGCACTCCAGCCTGGGCAACAAGAGTGAAACTCCATCATAAAAAAAAAGTAGTAATAATAATAATTCTGTGCATCTGCGAAAGGGATGAGGAAGCTCTCTCTGAATGGACTATTCTCCAAGAGATATTATTAATTTTAGAGAGCAAGATGCAAAAAAAAGTTTCTACAGTATGCTACCTTTTGTGTATGAAAGAGGGGATTTCAGATTACGTATTCTGCCTATGTGCAAAAAAAAAAAAAAAAAAAAAAATCCCCCAAAAAAACAAACAAAACCAGCTGAAAAGAAATTGGTAACCATGGTTTCCTGCAGCGGAGCTTGAAAGAAACAGTGGATCAGGAACCAGTAAAGAGAGATGTCGTATTGAAGACATTTTAATTTATTCAATGATTTATGGTTAAAGCATGCAAAAGTATTTCCTATTCATAAAATTTTAAGATGTAAATAGGTATAAAATTATAACTTTGGCGAGTACGAGCATGAAAAGGTGCATAGTGCTCTGACAGCGTAGAATAAGGACCCCAACTCTGAAGAAGGAGCATTTGAGCTTGGATCTCGCAGCTCAGGAGTAGCTACCTAGGTGAAGAGGGTGGGAAGACAGTCCCAGGCATAAGGGAGGGACAGTCAGGCCTAGGCCAGTTATGAAACCCAGCGGCTAGAAGAGGACATAGCATATTAAGGGGACTAGTGTGTGCCACTTTGGGACTGAGGAGCTACAGCCCACACCTCTAGCCCCGGGGCTAATGCAGCCCCTCCAACAGCTGGAGGTCATAAGCTGGCCCTCCCTCCCTCCTTAGCAATCTGGGACACCCACGTGCCACCATTTCTGAGTCCTGCTGCAGGATACAGGTCCCACCTATGGCCCAGGGAGGCCCTCCCCGACTTCCTGAAGCCCAGGCATTGCTAGAAGCTTAGTAGAGAGAAGAAAGCAAGCGGGGGCAGGGGGAACGAGGGGAGAAGCAGCTTCCCTTCCCATCTCATGTTGCCTGGCACAGGACCCTGCTGGGGGTGGGAGGGAGTGGCAGGCTGGAGGGGACAATGGGCAGCAGCTCTGTGGCCAGCAGGACAGCAGAAGCAAAGCTGAATTCAGGCCACCTGGAGGAAGCGCATCCAGCCCCAGCCCCAGCCCCACGGTCCTTTCTGCCCCTGGCTTGCCCCAGCCTCGGGCCTGGAGCTGACTCCCAGGTGCCGATGGGCAGACTCTGAATCTGCTTTTCTGAACCTGCCCTCCAAGGTTTGGACTGGAAAATTCCTTGTGGGTTTCTGCTGTGAGGGCTTTCCTAATCCCACAGCAAAAACCCACAAGGAGTTTCTAGTCAGAGCCCAGTCCTGTGTTTTAGGAGGTTCTGGCCATGTGGTCTGAGGGGTTCCTGTTCCAGGGCCCCATCTGCCACACAGGAGGGGCTACCACGCCCAACACGTCAACTGGACCCTAAGGTCCTCAGACTTCAGAGCAGAGCAGCATTCATGGAAGGAGGGAATCTTGAACGACAGGGAAACCAGGAAAACTGGATTATCCCAACATGGCTGTTCTACACCCTCGCCCCAACAGTCGGTGCTTCCTGCTCTTTGAGGCCTTAAGGCACCAGTGAACAGACACATGGCCTCCCAGCCACCCTGCTCATCTCCTGGGATGAGGAAATGGGGTGGCTTGGGCCCGAGGATGTCCAAGCTAGAAGGACACTGAGTCCACCTGTTGGGCCCCAAGATGATGCCACAGCCACTCTCCTGGGCTCTCGACTTGCCCCTTCACGAGGAGAGAGCCTGCCCCTTTGGGCAGGAGTTGGGGGTGAGGGCTGCTGATGGAAGCCAGCTGCTCCAGCTCCTGGGATACCGTGAGGATCCCCAGGAAAAGTCCAAATCCCCGTGGCCGGAGATAGTGCGTTGAGGCCTGGAAGCTTTCAGGGCAAACTGAAAACGTGGAAGTGGGTTGTGCAGAAGGAAGAGTGATTCCCAATACAACATGGCTTTTCCCCAGGCTCCTGCACTGAGAAGCCAAGAAGGACTACTCCTTCACCCTTCAATGGGAGCTCACCACTCCCATGGGCGTGCGCCAGGGCCCAGTAGAAAGTCAGCGGCCGAATGGGCTGCTGTGCCCCGATATGTCCCTCCATAGCCCTTGTCTGAATGGCCAGGAGCTGCTCCCTCTTCAGGGCTGACGATACCTAAATAGGTGATGATAGAGCCCTGGGTACAGAAAGGCAGTGGAGAAGCCCAGAGAACACTGGGCTGGGAAGCAGAAGGCCTGGGTCTGAGACAGTAGCTGGGCCCTGCTACACCCACAGGGCTGTTGTAGCCCATAAGCTGCAAGTACTGGGTGAGTGTAGGGATGAAGGGAGAAGGAAGATGCTCCACATCCCACTCGTCCCGGGAGAAAGCTGAGTCCTCGTGGGGAGTATTCCTATCAAGCCCCAGGCAGGCATGAGGGGTGCGGCCAGGGGCGTCACAAGCCCATCAGCCATCCTCACCGGCCCTGACTTCTATGCAGGGTTATCACAGATCACTCACAGACCCACGGAGAGACACTGAAGAGGTTAGCCAGGCTGGGAAAAGCTGGGCTGTGAAGGCCAGAGCGCTCTCTCCCACTTCCTAAAGAAGGCCCAGGTTTCCGTCCCTTAACTCCCTCCCCTCTCACTTTCTAGAGGTCCTCTGAGGCATCCCAGGAGCTGGGAACCTGACAGCAAGCTGCCGCATCCAAAATCCTCTCCAGGCTTGGGTCCCTAGGGACGAATGGCCACCCAAAGATGCAGCTCTGTATTCACCCCCCATGGGGTCTGCGTGTGTGTGCAGTCGTGGGCCAGCTTCCCCAGCCTCCCCACACAGAGGCCCTCTCTACCCTTTGAGTTGGTGCCACAGCCTGGCCAAGCACGGGAAGTCAGGTAGGAGTTGACTGGGAACGAAGTCTTGACCAGGATGGGGCCAGGGAGACCCAGGAAGCCCCACTGCCTCTCAGCTGAAACGCCCTGGGGCTCGGGGAGGCGGGGACCTGGCTGACCCTCCCCTTTGGGCATGGGCCTGCCCTGTATGGGAAACCCAGTATAGGGACTCACAAACCAGATAAGATAAAGCAGGAGCTGATGGTGTTAATTAAGCATGCTCCCAGCTGCTTGTTTACAGCTTACCAATGACTCAGAAGAGAACTGAACAGATTCTGAGAAATTAAAACTAGAAGCTCATTGCCAGTTACATACCCATCACTCAGAAAAGAAGGATGGCTGGAGTTTTCCATAAGGAACTATGATTCAGGTATCCTGCAGAACTAGAGCTGGGGCATAAAAGCGAGACATACCTGTGCATCCCGTAGCACCACCAGCCGCGCCTGCATTTCGGCGGCCTCCACCGCCCCTACCCTGCACGCCCCAGTAACCACGGGCAGTCTTGAGGGGTGGGGCCTGTGCCCTGGCGGGTAGTACCAGGTCCCCAGACTTCTGTTTGCCACACACTTGAGCTAAAAATTTCCACATAAAAATCTCCTTTTTGTGGCCTTGCCAGGGCCAGATGGGGAAAGAATGAGCTTGG
The DNA here is from genome assembly GCA_004027715.1 of Plecturocebus donacophilus. Lineage (NCBI taxonomy): Eukaryota > Metazoa > Chordata > Mammalia > Primates > Pitheciidae > Plecturocebus > Plecturocebus donacophilus. The sequence goes on along the minus strand of PVKP010041867.1, from coordinate 3,674 downwards.
GCAGCCTGGATGGGGCGTCAGCAGCCTCCCTGGGGCTCCAGAAGCTCTTCTGTGAGGGCCAGGCCAGACCCAGCAGGAGCTAACGCCGGAGCCAGGGCAAGGCCTTTCCTTCCAGAAGCAGGCAGCTCTCAGGCCAGAGACACGGTGCACGCCACAGAGGGGCTTCGGAATGCATCCGTGACTCCTGCTCAGAAAGGCTTACTCGTCTTGTGTTATGTTCCAGCAAGGCCAGATTTGGGGGAACTGAAGCTGAGATGTGGCCCGTCACCTTTATCGTCACAGCTGCCATTTATTTAGCACCTCCAATGTGCAAAGTGCTTCCTGTATACTCTCTCATTTAAGTCTCACAACATGAAAGGTACATATGGTCATCTCCATTTTCTAGACAGGGAAAGTGGGGCTCAAAAAGGCCGAGACGATTGCCCAGAGTTACCCAGCCAGTAAGTGGCCGGGAAGTCCAGCTCTCTGCAGGACTCAGGCTTGAGCTCCTTCCCTAAACTGGTCAGCGAGTGCCAAAGCCTGGAGCTGGATCCCAGAGTGGATTCTCCCCTTCCCCATCCTGGCCTGTCTTATCCCTAATACTGCCCCAGACTTGCCTCCCGAGGCCAGGAAGCCCCCATCCTTACATGGCCAAAGGGGTCCAGGTGGTTGTTCGTCAGCTTCAGCTTCTGGAAGGAGACCAGCTGCCGCATCCAGTGGGCCCCCGTGGCAGGAGAATCTGGGTGGACATACAGCCTTCCTGGCATGGCCGGCTCAGCCTTCCCTGCCACCATCCTGCCAACAGAGCAGATAAGAGCTGGCGATTACCCCAGGGGCTGGTGAGGCCAACCCCCATTGACCAGAGAGAAAAATAACTGCTGGTCCCACAACATTGTCAAATTAGAACTTCAAGGGTCGGAATGAGGGACAGAGGAGAGAAGGCTGAGAAAGAGAGACCTGTTCTGAATCTCCTTTATTTTACTGCAGTAGAAAAACAAAAGGAGGTTACGGGAAATGGGGTCATTTATTCGAAGGACTGGGGCTTCCACGAAGATAATGTGAGGAGATTTAGGCACTTCTGTGTATATTTACACTTACGATTAAAAAAATTTTTTTTTTTTAAGAGACAGGTTCTCACTCTGTCACCCATGCTAGCGCTATGATCATAGCTCCCTGCAGCCTCCAGTTCCTGGGCTCAAGCAATCCTTCTGCCTCAGCCTCCCAAGTAGCATTCCCGTTAACTTTTTCCATTTTTTATAGACACAGAGATCTCACTGTATTGCCCAGGCTGGTCTCAAACTCCTGACCTTCAAGTCATCCTCCTGCCTCTGCCTCCAGAGTAGCTGGGATTACAGACATGAGCCACCACACCTAGTATGATTATGATTGTCACATGTTATAAATGATATTATTTAGAGGGAGCTTCTCAGAGGATCTAGACAACTCCCAAATGGCTTGTCCCCAAAACAACGGTCAGAAATTAATTGGTAGCTCTCCCCTCAGCCAGAGTCTGCTCTGAATTCTAATCTAGCCCAGAGAGAGAAGAAACAGAAGCACGGCCCTTGCCAGGACATGGCCACCAAACCCCGCCTCCTCAGCCCAATCTCTCCAGCTCTGTGGCCTGCCTGCCATGGAGCCCAGCATCCTGGGCAGCTGCCCACTCCTGGAGCGCTTTTCCAAGCTCCCGGGCAGTCAGGGACGAAGGAGTTGGCCTCATGAAAGACAGCCCAGGATGTATTGACCTGGCTCCAGTTTGATTTTGTCCTTCACCTCTCTCTGTCTCCCAGCCTCGCACCAAAGTGTCCTATCCACCAACCCCCCCGCAGAGCTTCACTTAGGCGATGGCTGGAGGGGCCTGAGGCCAAAGAGAACATGGAGCAACAGACACCAGGTAATGGCCCTGCTCTTAAAGTCCGCAAGAGAACTGCTCCCATCTTCTCCACAGTGAAGCACTGCCAGGGTCTAAATCTGGCCAGTGTTCACGATTTGTCTGTCACCTGACAGCCTGGTCACCAAGTGCTAACTGTCCATGGCCACGAGGAGAGTAGAGACCCTTGCAATCCACCAAACTCCCAAACACGCAGCTGGTTTTCAGCCCAACCCCAGCCCCAGCTGCAGCAGGCGTGCAGTCACTCCTGACCACCTCAGCCCTGGCAGGGCCAGTTCCAGGAAGTGGACTCCAGCCTGCAGATCTGGGCAGTCACTCAGGTAACCAGGAAATTCAAACACCAGGTGGGGGTGTGCAGCCACTGGGTGGTTGAGGGAAGGTGGGCGATTCGGTGATGGTCCACTTACCATTTGTTGTCACAGAACTTGTAGCGATGGTCATCGGCGGGGACAATGTCAATCAGCAGGATGTACTTGGTCTTGGGGTTCATGCCCGTGACTTTCACCTTGTAGCTGGGGAACATCCTCCTGGGGGAGCCGAAGGGCGAGGCGGAGCGTGGACAGAGCACCAGGAGAGATGGAACAGAGTGGGCGAGGGGGCAGAAGATCACCAACAGATACTGCCCTTTTGGCCAGCAATCCTGGCATTGGTCACAGCTGTGTGACCTGCACAACTCACTTCCCCCTCTGCCTGCAGTGCCCAGGGAACAGGCCACTGGCTGCTGTCTCTGAACCTTGCAGCTATCAGTCTGTGTCTAGGAGGAGAGTTTACACCATTTCCCAAATTCACTTATTGTCTCCCCGATAATCCCCTAAGACTTGGGGCTAGTGCCTTGAACAGCTGAAGCACAGAGACCCCAGTCAGGATTGTGGGAGCAGGTTCTGATGCCAACCTGGCTGCCTTAATTTCCCTCCTGTCCTTTGCCAGCCTAGACACAACTGAAGTTCTGGGGTGCAATTATAGGGGGCCAGAAACCCCCGTTGGCTGCTTCCATAAACAATGAGCTGCCTCCTCTGGGTCAGGGCTCTGTGGAAACCCTTAGGCCTTAAACCAACTCACAGGAAAATGGGAGAGTGCTGTCAGAAACCTGCTAGGCTTGGGCTATTCCGGTGTGTCCAGAAGGGGAATTTTTCCCTGTGAATACCTCACCTGGACCTGCGCACCCTGAGTACCAGGGGAAAGTCGGTCCAGGAGCCTCATGCATAAGAGAGGGCGTGGATTCTGAAGCCACGTGCCGTGGTCCACAGCCTGGCCCCCCACTGACAAGCCTTAGGTGACTTGCTTGAAGCTCTCTGTGCCTTGGTTTCCTTATCTCGAAAACGAGGATAGCATGACCACCTATCTCATAGATTGCTGTGTGAATGACCACAGACCCCTGCTGCACTCCACCCTCGGCAAAGCAAACGGAGAAGTGGTATGACCTACTTCTACGAAAATGGATTCACCAAAACCCAGGAAGTTTGCTGTTTCCTGCAGCCCATGGTGAGGCTGTCCAGGGCCCTAAGGTTCAGGGCACATTCTTGAGGGGGCTTCCCTCCACCTCTCAGCACATACACACGCACAACAGCAAGGCAGGTACACAAACCCGCACTGCTCCCTCCCCTGGTCAGCAGGTCCCTGACTTCACCAGAGGGAAGAACAGAACTTCTCACCATCCTCAGACGCCATCCCATCCCCCGCCTCCAGCTGATTTTCCACAAAGGTGCCCCCGAAGAGAAACAGGATCCAAACCTAGCAGTGAAGACACTACGCCCCCCTGAGCTGTGCTGTGCACACGCAGTGAAGACACTATGCCCCCGCCACCCCA
>PVKP010041866.1:0-18511 GCA_004027715.1 Plecturocebus donacophilus | reverse complement strand
TTGCCCTTGACATTGCCTTGAGTGCTCCCCCAACCCTCCATGTGCCCATCTGCCAGTCTCTTTCATTTTGTTCAGGTCACTATGCTTATGACAACCCCTCAGAAATAATATTGCTAATTATTCTATCAAAAACAGTGGTATTTGCATTCATAATTCTCTATTTTCATTCCTTATAAAAGATCATAGAGCTACCTTTTTTTATATGTGTGAATGTGTGTGTTTGTGTGTATATGTGTGTATGTCTGTGTGTGTGTTTCCTATCTACCTGCTAAGTGATATCCACAGGCACATTTTCTGTCTTGTTTACTATTGTAGCCTAAAAGATCATCTGATGGATACGCAGTGTTGAATACATATTTATTTGAATGAATTGATGAGTCAATTAAGCCAGGCTTAATAATCTAGGAATAAGCAAAAGAGATCCGTTCATTCTTTTACGCCCCCAATCTCTACTGTGAGGAGGTGTAAGGAAGGACCAAGACACAGTATTAAGGTTGTGTACTTCATACTTTGGCATTGATGTTATAGTATTTCAGCAAAGGCCAAGAGATAAATAGATATTTTACATTTTTAACTCTGGGAAGAATAGAGAATAATTTTATGGCCATTAGTTTAAATGATACTAAATGTTAGCTATCATTGGTGCAGTCCAATGATAAGCCAATCATAAAACTGATGATAAATGTACTTAAGTCTAGTAATAAATATGGGTGTGTGTGTGCATGGAATTTTAACAATGCTTTGTAAATACTTGTTTATAACATTAAATATGACATTTTCATAGACCTGATAACTTAGTTTTGTATAAAAAAATACACTAATTCAATCTCTTACTCTTAGACATTTGGGATGTTTTTCTTACATTTTCTCTTTCATAATTCATTACTATTAAACTGCTTTTTTCAGAAATTCTAATTAGAACATACAAAAATCCAATGCAAAAATAGATGATTAAGCAGTAAAGTATCCATCAGGTCACAGAAAGAGGAACTGAGTCTTTATGTTGTACCTTGGCCTTATAATTTGATTCTTTGCCAACATGCACACCTTTTCTCTGCAGACTGTGCACTGGGGTAGGTGAGAGACACAAACTAATTCAATTTTATGCCAATCCAACTTGAAAAAAAAACAGTTGAACATATTGCAGTTTCAGAATATATAAATATAAGGAAAGGCAATGCTTGGTCCACTTTAGACTAAGTGTCTATTTTATAAACAAATCATTGTTATCTAGAAGAAAACCAGTAGCCACCCTTTGAAATAGAGCTTGTGCTTATGTATCTGATATCAAATGGAAAATTTCAATAATGTGGTATAAGAGTATCAGGCAATGAAGTAAAGTGATGATATGTGCAGAAAACCTCATTCTAAATCACCTTACACAAAATTTTTATGAATCCTTATTTATTTTTCTAGGATATATTGTTAAGATTATAGTATAAACATACTAATCAAATAGGTTTATTTTTATTACATGTAGTATGCATCATTGCAGATTTGACACGTAACCTGTTAACTTAATACTATACACAAACTGCAATAATGCCCCAACTGGATGTGCCTGACTCTTGTCTGGTGCTTAAAGGAGTTGGATGCATGCATGGATAAGTTATATAATTTTTATATAATTTTTGTAAGTGAATATTAATATATTAATTTGTTAATCTTAAATCACAACACTGTCATGAAGAATTAAAAAGAAGTTGAAAGATAGGACATGATAAAAAACACATTTTATTTCAAAGCCACAAGTTAGTATGTTATCCTGCTTATATAAGGAAGAGTTTGGGCAGTATTCATATGATAAAATTTGGCATATAATCTAATTTTAATGTTTTAAAAACATTTAAGATGCTTAAATTCAAATCAAATATCTAATTTTTCACTTACTACAAACTTCTACAAACCTCCATTACTAGATGGTTAATGTTTGGCTGAGAAAAAAAAAAGAAAGAAAAGGCTTATACTTTTACAGAGCATATATTCAACTAGAGAAGACAGAAAAATGCAAAACACACAAGAAAGGAAAAAATAAATAAATGCATATGTACCACATGGGATGCCAAAGGAATCTGCTCCACAAACTCCATCAGAAACGCAAGCTAACTCAGGTACTACCATCCTGAGACCTTACCAATTGGAAAACAAAATCTCCTTGGGCACCACAACGGAGTATCACAGAGCCAGGGGATTGTGTAGGACCTTTTAATGCCTAAGCACTTCACTCCTGTTTACATTGCATTGGCTATAATTGTAGCACAAATTAGATAAATAGATGGTTGAAAATGTAGGGAGACAGATAAAACATTGATGAGCCAGTTGTTTCTGTCAAATAAAGGAAAAGATATGTTTCTTTTATAATGCAATGGTAGTATAAATGGAGAAAAAATGATTAATAACTCTACAACACAGGTGCTCAGACAAAATTTTTATGAGTCCTTATTTTATGTCATTCTATGAGAACATTATTATTATAAATCCAAACTGAACAAATATATGACAAGGAGAAAACTTAGACTGATGTAAATACAAGTAAAAATACAACCTATTCAAATTACGGAGACACACTAGATAAATTCTTGAAGAAATAATTTTTAGCACTCTATGCATATACTGGAAAATTTGAAGTCTCAAATCAATAATCTAAGATCTTACTTCAAGAATCTAGCAAAAGGAGAATGAAATAATCCTAAAGCAAGAAGAAGGGAAAAAATGAATAAATATAAGATCAAATATTAATGTAATTATAGTAAAATAGAAAAGCACTTTTAAAAAAATATACATTTTGTATAAAATAGGTTAAATTTAATGTTTATCAAACATGTTTATGGGAAAATAATTCTCATTTTTAGTAGAGTAAGTGATGAATCACTTCTGATTAATAAATCATAAAACACATGATACAATGATTTCCAAATACATTTATACTAAGAATTCTACAAAGTGGTTATTATATTACATTATAAAACCTAGAATGGAGAAGAAATCTTTTCATTTTCCTAAATGTTCAAAATAGTTAACAATGATTAATTAATCTTATTATCTAACAGTGATAAATATTCTGATATAATAGTAACAAAAACCATAAATGCAAATGAATATCAATAAGATTTGCATTAGTGCCAACATTATCACTTAGAAAACATTTATACTTTACTATCAGCTGGAAAGTCTATAAAAATGTCTTAAACTTGGCCTGTTTTCTAACTCAGGATGGAAAAGGATTCAATATTCAATGGCAGTTAGAATCCAAATTTAACGTAAGAAGGCAAAATAAATCTACCTCAATGTAAATGTTTTCCAAATAATAAACTTCAATTACTAATTTAAATTAAAAATATTATGTTAGAAATGAATGATTAATTCAATATTAATCCCTATGCTCCCTTGCATTACCTGATGTTTCAGAAATGTTGGAAAGTCACCAAAAATAGCTCTCCAAGATAGAAAAGGTACAAAAGCTGCCTCAGCTGTTAGTGGATTTTCAATTTCTCCCAGTCATCTCTTTCTCTAAAGGTTTCTGAAGACAGTCGGTATGTGGCAAAATTCTGCAATTCAGTATTAACATAAACTGTTAGATTAATTATGTGTGCCACATTATATTCCTTCTGTAGAGTTTGAGAATTCTATTTCTTATCTGTTTACTTCAGGGACAACTTGTTTGGGGAAAAAAAATTGCCCAGGGTTAAACATATTTTTTAGAACCTAGGAAGCACTGAATCATTAATATGCAGCTTCAAATACCATGCTAGTATTCCCCACTTAAGAGCATGCTAATGCACCAACAGTTTCACCCAGTCACCCACTATGTATTTATTTATCTAGAAATGGAGTTTCTCTCCTGTTGCCTAGGCTGGAGTGAGTGCAATGGCATGATCTTGGTTCACTGCCACCTCTGCCTCCTGGGTTCAAGTGATTCTCCAGGCTCAGTCTCCTAAGTAGCTGAGATTACAGGTGCCCACCACTATGCCCAACTAATTTTGTACTTTTAGTAGAAATGGAGGGAGTTTTGTTACGTTGGCCAGGCTGGTTTCGAACTCCTGATCTCAGGTGATCTGCCCACCTTGGCCTCCCAAAGTCCTGGAATTACAGGCATGAGCCACAGTGCCTGGCCTCCCCCACTATTTTTTAAATACTATTAGAGCAAGTGTCATCAAAATGAAAAGGACAAATAATCTATTAATATTATATGACTATAGTCATGTCCTCACAGACCCTCAGGAAGCTTCTGAGGGGCCATCTTCTGAGGGATCATTCTTTGAGAATTGCTATCACAGAGAAAATAAACCTTTGACACAATATAACTGCATTCTAAATATGGAGTTTGCATGTACTGAAAAATTTCAGTAAAGATCTGAAACAGCACATGGAATTAAGAGTTGCCATTATTTCAAATTTTTATAATAATTTATCTTCTATTCCCAAGATGCACCTATAGTCAAATTGTAAAATCTATTCAGGGAGGTATTAGAACTCATTATAACACTGCAGCATTTTTCAAAACTGTAATGGTAGTACCAATCTTTGCAGCCCTCAGAATCATGGGCTTGCTTTCTTTTGGTGGGAAAGAAATTTTAATAATCCTGGCTTGCTAAATTTGCCATCATAGTTTTAACCCTGTGGATCTGGGAGCCACTGTAGATAATTATTTAGCTCTAGACCATATTGGGTCTATTGAAAGGTATATATTGGTTAAAATTAGTGACTATCCATAAGCTTTCTTTCTGAATAGTCAACCAAAATTGTATTATGGGTTGTCAAGAATTACTTTCTATCAGTTTTTAATGTCCAATAATTCAAAATACTGATGTTTACTTATCTACTATGATTACCTAATTTAATATCCACTGGCCACTGTCAGGAAGAATTGTCAAGGAGAAAATGTTCACTGAATCCAACTTTGGGGTTATTTCAACACCTCTCCTTCACTCAAGTTGTTCAGCATGGGGAGATTTATGACAGATCTCTTAAAAGTGAGTGACTCTATAATAGTGCTGTATTCATTGGTACTATAAATGTTCACTTATGGAAATTAAGATAAACATTTGTCAGCTGCTCATCTATTCAGGTCCTGAACATCTTATGATACATAAATTAGTTGATTCAACACATATTTTGATGTTAGACTATTCTGGTAGTGATGCTAGATTTGCTGCCTATTGTGTTAATGTTTCCTACTTTGCCTCAGTATTGCTAACTCTAATACCTGAGTGTATGCTTTATGAGATCTTGCCCTTACTAAAAAAAAGTAGAGACCATTTCACCTACTATATTTCACTCAAGCAACGCTCGTCTTCAAAAAACATACATTAAACACTTTTCAAAGATGTAGCTTCACTCATAATCAATATTTTTCTCAAGTCTTGATGAAGCATATATCTTCTATAATTTGAGATAATATATCTGAGGAGTTAGGAGATGAGATTTCATACTTATCTCTACATTATTCCAGGAATATGTATAAATTAAAAATCACTTCACTTGCATCACTTTAGTGCCCATCTGGGGAAATTGCAAGAACAGTATCAGCTGTATAAACTATTACATGCAATTCAATAAATATCAGTGTACCATATATTTATTTTCATAGCTGAAACTAAAACTATATTTTTGTGAATTTGGCATTTTTCTAAGAATCGATTTCTACCATATAATATCCAAATTTTGGCTGATATTAATTTTAAAAGTATTTATATGTAATATATTTAGGTTTGACTTTGTAAATGAACACAGTGTGTGCTGAAATATTACTTTAATTATATGTCTAGGGAAAAAAAAGTCAAAGAATAGGAAACATGTGCCATGAGGATAATTTACTTTTTTTCTTTCTGGATTGTATTTTTCTCATTTTAGAAAATTAGAACATCTTTCAGCAAGAGAATAAATCAGTTTTAGCAGGCAAGTGGGACTCAGAGGGGATTGTGATTTGGAATAGTCAATGTCCTTACAATTCTCTCATATAAAACTTTTGAATTCTCAAGGTCTGACACTTTCTTAAGAAATTCCTTATCTTGCACTTATTGAAACTCTACAGTCTACTGAGATTATAAATTGGCATTCTGAAGGATCAGACCTTGCATTTGCTTTTGGCTACCACAGCCCTGCAGCTCAAAAGAAAAGCTTTTAGCATGTTCACAGGAAGTCCAGCTTCTCAGTCTCTTCTTTGAACTAGAGAATTTACTGATTCAGTCTTGTGGTTCTCTTTTTCAGAGTGCCTATCAAATTTTGATGTGAACACTGCAATTCACAATGCTTACCTTGCATAACATTTATGGCAGTCTTGTGGTTCTCTTTTTCAGAGTGCCTATCAAATTTTGATGTGAACACTGCAATTCACAATGCTTACCTTGCATAACATTTATGGCAATGCTGGATGAGTCCTTGAAAGCCTTGCTTTCAATTGGATTTCATTTAAGATTGCAAGAGCCAATTATTTAATTAGCTATTTTGACCTGGAATGACTTGAGTTGTCCACATCTCATTCTTGATAATTTTCTGTGTTTTCCCTTAGTACTTTCATCATATTCAGTTCCTAAAAGACCAGGTAATGTTTGTTACCATACTTTTTAAAATCTATAATTCTCTACTGGTACCAATTTCTATGTGAGTACAGGTTATTAGTTACACAAAACAGAAACTATGTTTTCCTAACTTAAACACAGGAAGGATTTAATAAAGGGATATTTTTGTAGCTTATAAGAGTAAATAGCGATGCCAAAGTACTGAGCTTGAAACACTGTCTGGAACCGAAGAAAACAAGGAAGTTGATCATGTAATCTACTTAAAACACTGTTTCTATCAGTAAGATTTCTTCATTAAGAGTGGTTAAAATCTTTCTTGCCAAAAATGGCAAAATTAGCACGATAAGTGTAAATCAGAATAAAGTTTTCCAAAAAAAAACTTAGTTAATAGTAAAATGTTAGTGTCTGTGTGTTTCGAAAATCTGGTGTCTGAATGTCTCTATTTTTAAACATTTAACAATTATCCCTGTCCTTAAATATTCCAATAAGTTAATGTCCAAGCCTGACCCTCTATAATGGAGGTATCTCCTTGACAAAACTAATTTTCTACACATAAATATCTTCAGTCCCAGCAGTATAGCTTGATAATACTTTCAAAGTTGAAATTTATTTCAAATCTTCTATGAAAAAATTTTATCTTCCATTTCAAACATTTCTCAAGTTTTATATATGATCACTATAATCATATATAAATTTTTATTATTCCACATTATTTAACAGTTAACTTTAAGTTTTAAAAAATGCCATGCTCTTAAGAAAAATAAAATGACTTTCAAATCATAGGCTAAGTGTAGAAATGGGCATAATAATTACTTTTTTTGTATAGTTTGTTTTAGGAGAAATGATCCATTTTGAAACTCTTAACAGAGATATTTAAGGAAGATAATTTATATTGCAAATAATGAACTTGTAACAGTTTTATAAATTTTTATTAGAAAAGTGGACCTTTAATAAAGTTGTAGTTATTTTTATAAAGCTGAGAGTACTTTTTCGGTGATTGCTGCTGCTTTTTCACTATAATCTTCTGTGAAAAACCATTCAGTTTCTTCTCCCCATCTCAGAGCAAGGTGGGCAGCTTTATTTTTTACCATTGCATGGAAACTAGTAACAAATAACAATTTAGTGTGAAATTCATTGAAAAAAATGTGACGAGATTGGACTGGATTTTAAAAGTTTGAAACAGGGCTAAAATAACAAATAACAGCAACAACAAAAACAGGCTAAAACCTGAATGTGGCATGAAAATAATAGCTTAGTTACCCTTATTTAATTTGTAATATCTTCAAAGACAGAGATTTTTTTCTTTCTCCTTCATCTCTGCAACTGTCTCAGGTTTAAATGTAGCAGTTAAAGTTATAAAGTACATTCTGGCTGCTTCACACTGCTCTTTCTTCCAAGCTAGGCTAGAGGATATAATTGTTTACCAACATATTTGGGTGCTAGACCCCTAAAATAGAAGCTTTGATTATTGATTTGAGATGTTTCTTCCTTTCTAATATCTGCATTTAATAATTTTTAGGAGGCGGAGGTTGCAGTGAGCCGAGATCACACCACTGTGCAGAGAGAGACTCTATCTCAATACTAAGTAAATAAATAAGTAAAATAAAATAAAATAAAAAATAATCATCACATACAGTTAACAGCTGTGTCTGACATAGATTTTAGCAGCTTTAAGTATTTTTAATCCTCCAAAACGTTGATTCTTTTGTGGAGGAAAGAAATTCACATTTGGAAGATGACTTCTGGCATAGCTGTTCAAGTTTGTTTCACTGTGCATTTGCTTTTTATTGAAACTTGTTTTTCTACTTTTATTGTAAGAAGTAGAAAAACAAAGAAAACATGTAAAGTCTCTGAAAGTTTTCCTAAAACAGTACAAGAGAAAAAAATTCTAGAAAACCTAAATCTTTCTAAGAACAGAAGTAGTCCATAGTACTTTAAATACGGCCAGCTTCCTTTATTACCTCCCTAAGCCAGCATGGCCAGAGCTTTACACTGGGTGGATAAGATCAAGGAGACAGTGTCCCTTTCCCCAGGTTCCCTGTCAAGGGGTACGGTATCTCGCCAGAGGGGCAGGCCACCCGCATTTCTCATCTACCTTAGCTCTGTGTTGCAGAGGTTCTATTCCAACAAGGAACAATTATAATTTCTGGAACTCTCTTTCTCAGATAGAGAGAGTCCCATGGTTGGGATCTCAGCCATGCCATGTAGACATAGCACTGTGAAGATTTTTCTGAGGAAACAACTGATTTTATTTGGAACAGATAAAACTTGGGTAAGATCGCTCTGAGTTAAATTAAAGAAATAAGGGCACTCTAAAACATTTCATGTTTGGCGATAAGCAATTGGTCACCAGGGAAATGCAAATACAAAATCACAAGATACCAACTCATACCTACTAGAATTGAAAATCAAATAATACCAAGTGTCGAGGAGAATGTGGAGAAATAAAAACCCTCATCTACTTCCAGCAGACATGTAAAATTTGTACAGTCACTTTGGAAAACAATTGTCAGTTCCCCAACGTTTATATACAGAGCTATTATACAACCCAACAATTTACCTTCTAGTATATACCCAAGAAAATTGAAAACAAAAGTCCACACAAAAACATGTGCACAAATGTTTATAGCAACTTTATTTACAGAAGCCTAAAATGTCATCCAACTGGATATTCTTCAATCGTTTTAAACCATAGTTAGAAAGATTGTAAAAATATTTAAAGCAAGGGATGTCAACACTTAAAATTTTCAAGAGTCTTTCCAATTCACTTACAGAATGCAAACTCCTTTACATTTCCTACAACGGAGTACGTGACCTGGATCGTCATCCACCCTCTCATTATCTATAAACTCACTAACTTCACTTTTCTTTTAAAAGTGGTAACACTTTTTAGTATATTATCTAGTATTTAGACTAGTTCGCTTATTCTCTATTTTACTGATATTGTGACCTGTTGATTTTGTTGATATTTCTGTTTTTGATTTCATTTGTTTCTGCTCTAATTTTCATTTCTATTTTCTGCTAACTTTGTGCTTAATTTGCTTTTACTTTTCTAGATTCCAAAGATAATTGCATCTAACAAATTTTAAGTTATACATTTAATTTCCTTTAGTTCAAATATTTTTACATTTCTCTTGAAATTTATTTTAATCCATATGTTATTTGGAATTATGTTGTTTAATTTCTAAGTATTTGGAATTTTTAAGCTAATTCTGTTACCGATGTTTCTTCTCATTGTGTCTGAGATAATATTTTGTTCGATTTCTATTCTTTTAAATTTGTTAAGCTGCATTTTATGGGCCCAAATGCAATCTGTCTTTGTGATTATTTCTTATGAGATTGAGGAAAATGTGTGGTCTGACAGGATTGTGTATTCTATAGATGTCAATTAGAGCTAGTTGATTGATGGTGCCATTCAGTTCAACCATGTCCTTATTGATTTTCTAACTGCTGGGACTGTCCATTACTGATAGAATACTGTTGAAGACACCAGATTGATAAAACAAAAAGATCAGCCAAATTAAATACAAAGGTGTTTAACTGAGAAAAAAAAGATTTGTGAATCTAGCAGCCTTCCAAGACAGAGTAGGCTCTAATACTCCAGCACAGCCACATGGTGGGAGATTTATGGATAAAAAATGGAAAGTGACATACAGAAAATGGGAGTGAGATACAGAAACAGGTAGATTGGTTACAGCTTGACAGGGTTCAAACAGTTGGCTACATTTGATTTGCCAAAAATTGGTGATTGGCACAAATATAGCTATGGTGTTTATACCTCCTCCTGTTACAGTTCACAATGTACAGAGAAAGCTTTAGGCCAAACAAACTATGTAAGGAGGCAGGTTTAGGCAAACTATTTAACAAGTTGTAGTAGTAGATTTATCTATTTCAATATTCAGTTGTATCAGTTTTTGCCTTATGTATGTTAACACTGTTATTAAGTGCATACATGGAAAAAATCATAAATTGACTCCTATATCATTATGTAATTCTCCTCTTCAACCCTGATAATTTTTCTCATTATAAAATCAGCTTTGTATGAAATTAATACAGTTAATTCAGCTTTCTCTTGATTAGTGTTCTCATGGTATATCTTTTTGTATCTCTTTAAAAATTAATGTATCTTTAGATTTAAAATGGATTTCCTGCAGATTATATAGAGTTGGGTAATTTTTGTTCTTTAATTTGACAGTCTATGTTTTTAATTGACATACTTAATCCATTGACATTTAAAGTGATTATTGATATTCTTAGACTAATATATATAATATTTTTGTTGTATTCCTCACCTTTTATCATTTTTGTCTTCCATTCTTTTTCTGCCTTCATTGATTTTGATTTAGTTTGTATCATTTTACTTATTCTTTTTTTAATACATTAATTATACTTCTATTTTACCTTTCTATGGTTGCCCTAGCATTTGCAATATATATTTACAATTAATCAGAATCATTTTTTAAATAACAGCATACCATTTCCCAGGAAGTACAAGTATAATATTACAAAGTATTCCTGATTCCTCCCTCTTATTCCTTACATTATTACCATTCATTTTATTTATTTATAAGCTAAAAATACTAAATGCATTGCTGTCCTTATTACTTTGAACAACTTTTTCTTTAATAAATCAATTAAGGAGAAAAATAAAATATTTTATTGTACCAATATGTATTCCTTATTTAATACTGTTCTATTATTTACATAGAAATGAGTTTCTGACTTATATCATTTTTCTTCTCTCAAAATTACTTCTTTTAACATTCCTTACAAGACCTGTTAAGTAGCAATACATTTGTTCAATTTTTGTTTGTCTGAGACAATCTTTATTTCTCTTTCCAGTTTAAAGTACACTTTTCCTGAGTACAGAATTCTAAGTAGGTATATATTTTTAACATACCAAATATATTACTTTATTCTTTTCTTGCTTGTGTCAATCTAAAAAATAAAGACAATATATAAAATTATCTCTAAAAATGTTGAGTTTACCTGGGAAATAGAGATACGAATTATAACCTAGGATGCATGGAATCACAAGCCCCCAGTGCATTTGGTGAGGGAAGGGAAAATACAAGCTTCTATTAGAAATAAGAAATTTACACAAGGTTCTTAAAAACATGTTTTATTTATTTCAGAGGTTCAAAGTCAGAGTTATTTGTTCCTACATTTGTGAAGAAACCATTTTTAGGCAGGGTTTCTTCTGAAAACATTTTATCTAAATTATTGTAGCCCTAATGAATGCATTTTGATAAACCTAATCAAAGAAGGAGATGCACAAAAGACACTAAATGGTTTCTTGTGTAATTCTTAGAAAGTCATTGGTAACAGTTCTTAGACATATAAGCATGAACTTCCTGTCTTTCATGACTTCTTTATCTGTATCTGACAAAAATGATTTTATCTTGGTGTTTGCAATATTCATATTTGTATGATTTCTGAAGAGAAAACCAAGGTAATTTTTATCCATGCTCAATAGTAAGTAAGGCTTTATATTTCTCTTTTTTTCCATTTTTTAATTTTATTTTCTGAAGTTTGAATATAATATGTCCAAACTTAGATGTTGTAGTATTTATACTGTTGGGTGTTTTCTGAGTTTTTTGTCTAGTTTCAATAGATCATTAGTTTAAAAAAATTCTCTGCCATTATTGCTTCAAATATTTTTTCTTTCCCTTTTTCATTATTCTTCGATTATTTCTAGTGTATGAACACCTGTTATAATCGTCCCATTTTTTAAATATAATGTTATTTTATATTCTTCTTTTTTCTCTTTGAGTTTTGTCCTCCAAAACCCAGAAATGTAAATCAACCAAAAGCTTTCACCATACACCTGGAAGAACCACAGATACTTAACACCAGCCTGGGAAAGCAACCAGGATGAGTGTCCTTACACTGTAAAGCCACAGGGACAGAGCTTCCCAAGACCACCCGTTCCATCAGCTTGACATGGATATGAAACATGGAGTCAAAGATTATTTAGGAACTTTAAGATTTAATGACTGTCCTACTGGATTTTAGACTTGCATGGGGCCTGTAGCCTGACAATTCTGGTCAATTTCTTACATTTGAAATGGGAACATTTATCCAATGCTTACCCTCATTTTATTTCAGAAGTAACTAACTTGCTTTTGATTTTACAGGCTCCTAGGCAAAAGGGACTTTCCTTGTCTTCAATGAAATTTTGGAATTGAACTTTTGGGTTAACGATGAAATGAATTAAGGCTTGGGAGATTGTTAGGAAGGCATGACTGGTTTTGAAATGTGAAAGTGGCATGTGATTTGGGAGGAACCAAGGACAGAATGAAATAGTTAGGCTGTGTGTTCCCACCCAAATCTCATCTTGAGTTGTAATCTCTACATGTCAAGGGAGGGAGGTGATTGGATGATGGGAGTGGTTTTCCCCATGATGCGCTTATGATAGTCAGTTAACGAACATCGATCTGATGGTTTTATAAAGGTCTCTTCTTCCTTCATTTTCTCCTTGCTCCTGCCACCATGTGAAGAAGGTCCTTGCTCCCCTTTGCCTTCCACCATGATTCTTAGTCTCCTGAGGCTTCCCCAGCCATGTGGAACTGTGAGTCAATTAAACCTTTTTTCTTTACAAATTATTCATTCTTAGGTAGTTCTTTATAGTTGCATAAAAACAGAATAATACACTGAATTTAAAAGTTGAGGAAGAAACTGCTCTTTCATTAAATAGACTCTTCTGAGAACAAATACTGTGTCAATGTGATTTAACTCTTTACCTCTAATTTCTGATATGTGGCATGCCATAATATGCACTTCATAAATAATTTTTGGAATACATGAAAGCCTTCAAAGGAACATTCCAAGTGTTTTACTAGAAGCATTAATAGAAGTCACCACTGAAGAACACCACTGCAAACATAATACACTATGTCTCCTATTGCAGAGCCATTATTGCTCAGCAGCCTCCAGTTATCTCTTCAGTACTGGAAAGAATCTTCCGTGACATTGAGAGAGTAACAAAAATATCAGCATTCCCAATAACCTTCATTGAATGAAATTTCATGTGAATAGAAACTCAAAAAGGTTATGACAGCCTCAATAATGTATAGAAATTTTGAATTAGTCATCTTTCAAATTTCAGTAGAGAATTTGTCACTGACTAAAAAAGATGGTTACAGCACACTATGATAAATCTTTTTCTTCTGAAACTAATTTTTCTTTTCCTTCCTTCCTTCCTGCCTGCCTGCCTTCTTTCCTTCCTTCTATAACACTCTGAGAAATCCAAGTCCTGATATTTATTATGATTGACTTCCTGCTATCTGTTCTGGGTGCTTCGTTCAGGTAAGATTCAGGACAAAAAAAAAAAAAAATCACATAAGCTGAAAGCAAAATGTACTTGCCAGATTGCAAGTTTTATATACAACAGAGTAAAACATGATTTAATTAGAAACAAAAAATCTGTTTCCTAGGACTGCAGTCAAGTAAAGTTTTGAATTTAGGGGGCCAGATGGTTGTCTAAAATAGCATATATTTTAGAATCTTTGGTAACAGCAAAGTAGACTTAAATCAACTTGTTGAGAGGTTCATTTTATTCAGGTCAACCAACAGTTGCTACATCCACGCTGATTGAAATTAGTAAAATTTAAAGAACTTAATTCTTATATTCCAGATTTCTACTGAGATAAAGCATGCAACTTATTTCCTATTTCCCTGTTTAAAGATTGGATAACATCACGGAAATTTACTCAATATTTTATAAAAAAGAAATCTAAACACAAGTAGTTCAAATAAATATAAACTGAAAGAGATAAATGACAGCTAGGTCAAATTTAACAAAAATCATGATTGTAGAATACTTACATATTACACAAATATATTCTTACTTTTAACATTCATATTAATTCAAGATTTGAAATGTGATTTATAAGCAAAATTGGAGAAAATCACATTTAATTAGAACTGAGAATTTAACTTCAAGGTCCTTTGGAAAATATACTAAAATTATTAAACTATTTATCATTAAAACCCACTAAAACATAAATATTAGAAATATTAGCAACTCGTTTCATTTCCCTAATAATGCATTTACTTGTATGGCTTTCTCAATATGACTAAATGATTGCTAATACCCTTTGTCATTTTAATATTAGTTAACTCTATCATTTATCTAAACAATAGAAAAGAGTAAACATCATTTATTTTTATTCATTTATTCAGCAAATAAATATCAAGCAGTTAAATGCAAAAGAAACTATTTGATGTGGGTATGCTTAGGGAATAAATACATCAAGTTAGTGTTCTCATGGTACTTTCATTTGTCTGTGGATAGAAAGGCAGAAAATAAAGAAATATGTAAGTAGTAATGTGTTTTATAAAACAATGCAATGAACTAGAGAGCACAGGAGAATGCTTCTATTTTTGAATACAGCAAAATAAAGTGTGTGCAAGAGCATAAGAGAGTTGAATTGGAGAAAATAATTTTTTTTTTTGTATTTTAGGTTCTGGGGTACATGTGCAGATCATGCAGGATTGTTGCATAGGTAAATACATGGCAAGGTGGCTTGCTGCCTTCATCTCCTGTCACGTATATCTGGCATTTCTCCCCATTTTATCCCTCCCCAACCTCTTGACCCCCTGCTGTCCCTCCCTTAGTTTCCCCAACAGACCCCAGTGTGTGATGTTCCCCTCCCTGTGTCCATGTGTTCTCATTGTTCAACACCTGTCTATGAGTGAGAACATGCGGTGTTTGATTTTCTGTTCTTGTGTCAGTTTGCTGAGAATGATGGTTTCCAGATTCATCCATGTCCCTACAAAGGACATGAACTCATGGTTTTTAATGGTTGCATACTATTCCATGGTGTATATGTGCCACATTTTCCTTGTCCAGTCTATCATCGATGGGCATTTGGGTTGGTTCCAGGTCTCTGCTATTGTAAACAATTCCACAATGAACATACATGGAGATGTGTCTTTATAATAGAAGATTTATAATCCTTTGAATATATACCCAGAAATGGGGTTGCTGGGTCAAATGGAATTTCTGTTTCTTGGTCCTCAAGGAATTGCTACACTGCCATCCACAATGGTTGAACTAATTTACACTCCTACCAACAGTGTAAACATGTTCATATTTCTCTACAGCCACTCATCCACTCCACTCTAGCATCTGTTGTTTCCAGATTTTTTAATGATCACCATTCTAACTGGCGTGATGGTATCTCAATGTGGTTTTGATTCTCTAATAATCAGTGATGATGAGCATTTTTTCATATGTTTGTTGACCTCATATATGTCTTCTTTTGAAAAATGTCTGTTCATATCTTTCACCCACTTTTGGATGGGTTTGTTTGTTTTTTTCTTGTAAATCTGTTTTAGTTCTCTGTAGATTCTGGATATTAGCCCTTTGTCAGATGGGTAGATTGCAAACATGTTTTTCCCATTCTATTGGTTGCTGGTTCACTCTAATGATTGTTTCTTTTGCTATGCAGAAGCTCTGGAGTTTAATTAGGTCCCATTTGTCTATTTTGGCTTTTGTTGCATTTTTTTTATTGTACTTTAGGTTTTGGAGTACATGTGCAGATCATGCACGGTTGTTGCATGGGTACACACATGGCAAAGTGGTTTGCTGCCTTCAACCCCTCGTCACCTATATCTGGCATTTTTTTCCTCGTTATCCCTCCTCAAACTCCCCACTCCGCACTGTCCCTCCCATAGCCCCCCACCAAAAACTCCAGTGTGTGATGCATTTTTTACTACCTTTAGCCACTTTTCTATTGAATGTGAAAAGGAAGTGACATTTGTACATATTCCTGGGTAAAAGACAAAAGGAAAGATATAAACATACTATTTTTAATTTTTTATTTAAAGAATAAAATAAAAACACAAATGGATAAAATAAAATACAAGTGAAGAAATGTGTCAGTACATTCATCCTCATTTTACTCCAACTATAACAGATATTATTCCTCATCTGTTGAAAAATTAATGTTGTTGATTAATCTTCTTGATTACTTCTTTTTGCATTTTCAAAATTAACTCACAAATATCTGCATCATATCAATGTTAAAAAAAGAGATTCTATTTTAAATATTTTAGTGTGTGTTATTAGTTTTTCTTTTGATTTTGTACGTTTTATAAAAATAATCTTTTTAAAAGTCAGAATCCTTATAGATTCACAAATATAACTTGCTACAAAGATAATTGGGAGTTTTGTTGTCTGAAGTAACCTAAAAATAAAGATATTATATACTGGTATTCTAGATATCATTCTGTCTCAGAATCTTACATGCCTTTTGGCCAGCTAATTACATTTTTACCATTTATTTTTATTATTTATAAAATTGAACTACAAATAAGTTTAATAGCAGTATGGGATACTATATCATATTTAATAAATATTTAGGAATAAAAAATTTGTTGGCAAACATTGGGTTTTTTAAACAAAGAATTTTTAGTAATTTTAAAATTATATTCCTTAGAATAGTAGTATGTATTTCTGTGTCTTTCTCCCTTTGTTTAATGAGGTTAAATATACCAAATAATTTCACAGGCCTCACTTTTTTAAAAATTTCAAGGAACTAGCACAGAGATTTGCAGTTTTATTCAATATTCATTTTTTCTCTTTTCATTAGTGAGGGAAGAACAAATTATGCTGTGTTTGGTGCTACCTAGCTAGGAAAACATTTTTCAGTCCCTCTTGCAGGAAAGACTTAATGTGTAATTTAGTGCTACTCAGTGAGATGTGAGGGAAAATGATATGTAAAATTTCTCAATTACATACTTCAGGAGAAGATTTTTTCTCCTCGTCCATCATAATCACTCGTACGAGGAGTGCTAATGGACCAGCGTTGGCCTTGCAGATGAAGATGCTGAAGCAAGAAGGTGGAAGGAGACTGTACCTGTGTGACCTCTAGCAGTTCAGGTGCCCTATTCTGTGGGCCACCAATCAGCTTAAACTTTTGTAAAATTGAGAAAATGAGGGTTTTCTCTTCTTTAAGACACTGTTGTTTGTTGTTCACTATGGCAACCAAATAAATAGCCTAGCTAATAAAGAATGTGCACTTTTAAAATATTCAAATATGAGACCTGTAGATGTTGCAACATTGTAATTATTATATCCCCATTATTGAAGAATACAGTTTGTTAAAAATAAATGTTTCTTCACTAAAGTAGATTATATAATAGTATAGTAATGCCTCCTTTTACATAACTAGTGTTCAGATGCTTTAAAGCTTTTTTTTTCTTTTTCTTCAATACCTGCAGACGTGTTCTTGTAAATATAATCTACCATTTTTTTCTTGGTAATGTAGTAGAAATATAATTTTCAAAACATTCTTCCTGCTTCCCAGTCCAAACACAGGTCACTCTCTTCAGTCACCCTCTACCACATGACTGCATTCATCATCAGGTACGGTAGCCACAAATTAAATTCAAAGTCTCAGGAAAGCTAACATTTCATATCTTTTATCCTGAGCTCTCTTTCTGAGGTCTCTCACCATTCTCCTCTACTTCCCAGTTTAAGGAAGCTATATTTACTATACCCACATACTAACAAACACAACTATGTATTCTCTTCTCCCTCTTCTCCCAGGCAGGAACAGAAAAACACCAAAGCATTCTGTGGGTTCCTGATGTATATACGCAGTTTGAGTCTAGTCCAACAAGAATAAAACTGACCATTTCAAAATGAGACAATGGCCAAAATAAGATCTTGCATTTAACTATCAAATTAGTGAGCTACAAGAAAATCAGAGCTTGTAGATTATTAATCAATAACTTAATCTATTTTGCCTACATATACAGCTTGAAACTATCATATAATTGTTACTTTGACTCCTATTTATTTATTTATTTATTTAGAGACGGGGTTTCACCATGATGGCCAGGCTGGTCTTGAACTCCTGATCCACCCACCTCGTCCTCCCAAAGTGCTAGGATTATAGGCATGAGCCACCACACCCAGCCGACTCAAAGACCTGGAACCAACCCAAATGCCCATCAATGATAGACTGGACAGGGAAAAT